>OVBE01007305.1:0-18652 GCA_900406425.1 Iberis pinnata
AAATATATATACAAAAACGAAAAAAAAATTCTCGTCCAAAAATACGGGTTTCCACAGGACTTATGCTGGGTTTCTTGATTTCTTCGACCGGTATGGTGCAACGTAAGTTCGAGTCGCTGGCCGAAGCTATTGTTGCTAGTGCGTCTGCGATTTTGTTCTTGCTTGTTTGGATTTTGACAATTTCGAAGTATTGTAGCTCCATTGCTGAGTGTTGGACGACGCACAAATACGCGTCCATCCTTTTGCTTTTTGCCTCGTAGTCTCTTGAGAATTGGCTCGCGACGAGCTGTGAGTCACAGAATGCTCATATCTGGGTCGCTCCAATGCCTTTAGCCAGTTTGAGTCCCGCTATGATCGCTTTGTACTCTGCTTCGTTATTGGACGCGTTGAAGTCAAGCCAAAAAGACTGTTCTAGTACCTCGTCTTCTGGAGACTCTAGTCGTATCCTAACTCCCGATCGCCCTGAACAAGAGGATCCATCGACATGCAGCATCCATACCTGAGGGGCCTCGGTGCCTTCGATTAGCTCTGGTTGTAGCTCGGTGATAAAATCTGCCAACACATGGGACTTCGCGCTTGTCCGTCCTCTGAAGTCGATGTCGTATTCACTTAGCTCAGTGGCCCACTTCGCCATTCGTCCTAACTGGCTCGGGCTGTGAAGGATGGCGCGCAAGAGTTGGGCCGTCAAGACGGCGATGGTGTGAGACTGGAAATAGGGTCGAAGTTTGCGTTCCGCGATGACGACAGCGTAGGCCAGCTTCTCTAAGGTTGGATAACGTATTTCTGCACCGTCTAGGGTTTTGCTGGTGTAGAATATCGGACGTTGTTCGCTGCGGTCCTCTCGTATGAGCACGCCACTGACCGCCATCGTGGACACTGAGATGTAGAGGTATAGTGTCTCTCCATCTTCGGGTTTGGCTAGTATGGGCGGCATGAATAGGTATTCTTTCAGTTCTTTGAACGCCTGTTCGCACTTGTCGTCCTAGTCAAACCTCTTATTGCCGCGCAGCAGTTGGTAGAACGGAAGGCACCTGTCCGTGGACCTGGAGATGAACCTGTTAAGCGCCGCGACTTGGCCCGTCAAACATTGTACTTCTCTCGTGCCCTTCGACGAAGGTAGGTCGATCAGCGCCCTGATTTGCTTCAGATTTGCCTCTATTCCTCTTTGTGTGATGATGTATCCGAGGAATTCGCTGGAGGTGACACCGAACGTACATTTGGTTGGATTGAGCTTCATTTCGTACTTGTTGAGGATGGCGGAGCAAGAGCGTAGGTGTGCGATGTGGTCCATTTTGGACAAAGACTTGACGAGCATATCGTCTATGTACACCTCCATCGATGTCCCCAGCAAATCAGCAAACATTCAGTTCACTAGTCTCTGATACGTCGCGCCAGCGTTCTTCAATCCGAATGACATGACGCGGTAGCACTATGTCCCTCTGTCTGTTATAAAGGCCATTTTCTCTCTGTCGTCGGGATGCATTGTTATCTTGTTGTATCCTGAGAATGCGTCCATAAATGAAAGAAGTTCGTTTCCGGCCGTTGCTTCGACGAGGGGGTCTATGTGTGGCAAGGGGTAGCTTTCCTTTGGGAAAGCTTTGTTCAGGTTGATGAAATCGACGTAGACCTGCCATTTTCCGTTTTTCTTCTTCACTACAACTGGGTTTGCCAGCCATTCAGGATACTTGACTTCTGTAATGGATCCGGCGCGCAAGAGCTTTTCTACCTCGTCATTCACCGCTTGCGCTCTTTCTGGGCCTACCTTCCGACGCTTTTTCTGATTGGTTCGAACGCTGGGTCGAGGTTGAGCTCGTGGCAGGTGATGCTGGGGTCGATGCCGGTCATGGAATCGAGTGTCCAGGCGAATGAGTTGGAGATTCTCTTTAAGAAAACTGATAAGCTCGGCTTTAATGGTTTCGTCGAGCTCGTGGCCGATGCCTACGCACCGATCTGGGCTCTGCGCGTCTGTGTTAACTTGATCGATGGTTTCATAATGCTGGTCGTCGATGGTCATGCGCTCTTTGGGGATGTCCTGTCTTTCGGCGCGTCCCAACTGTAGTTGCTATAACTCGTTGCTTTTGCGGGCTTTATGCTCGGCGATGAAACACGTTCTTGCTGCTTGTTGGTTGCTTCTTAGGGTTACTGTCCCGCTCGCTGTTGGGATCTTGATTCATTGATGGAAGATCAAGACTACGACTTTGGTGGATGCGAGCCATGGGGTTCTTAAGATGGCATTGAAGATTGGGTGCTCATCGACCACCTGGAACTTTTCTGTTGTAATGCTTCCTCCGGCTTGAACTGGGAGTTTGATGGTTCCGACAGTTTCTACCAAATCCCCGCTAAAGCCGGTAAGCGACTGCGTCATTTTCTTGACCGCTTCTTCGCTGATCTTCATCTTCTGAAGAGTGCTTTTGAAGATTATGTCTACAGAGCTGCCTGTGTCGACGAGGATCCGAGTCACTTCGCAATCGCCGATGATGAGCTTGACGAGGATGAAGTCCTTCAGCGTGCCGTTGATCCCGATCAAATTGTCAATGGTGAATCAGATCGGCTCGTGCCTCATTTGCTTACTGATAGTCGCGCCTCTCGTGTTCAGGACTAGATTCTCTGGCTTTGCTAGTGTGCGGTTGCTGTCACCGTGTCTTTTGAGGCCGCCTAGGATTACATTTATGCGGCATCGTGGTGGCGGCATGTCTTCGGCTCTTTCATTGTTGTTGTGTTGGTGCGGTGGGGATATATCCTTGTCGACTGGTTGCCTTTGCTGCATGCCGCCCGTTTCTAGGTCCTGGTTCGGGGGGAAATTTTGATAGCGCTCCATGTTGTTGCGAGGTGGATATTTGTTCGGTCGTCTCTGTTCGTCGCGCCCCCTACTTTCCTGGTACTTCTTTAGGAGTATATCCTTCAAGTGACGATAGTCGACCGTGTTGTGCCCCTGTCGGTTGTGGAACTTGCAGTACGCGTTCCTATCGTCGTCTCTCCTCTGGTATATCGTCGATTTTTGTTCCTTTACGAGGTAGTTTGCGCCCCTCTTGCCTCTGTCTTGCTTTGTTTGTCCCTCGTAGAACTGTTGGTGTTGGACTTGTTCTTCTTTTTCTTTCCCGTGGTAAGCTTTGTTTGCGGGACATCGCTGCCCTTTCCTCCTCCATCTCAATGAATCGGTTCGCTCTATGCAGAGCGTCCTCCAGTGTTTGTGGTTGGTTCAACAACAATTATTTGCGGAACCTAGATTCATACCATAGGAAATTTCTCAGTGCGGCTATTGCGGCTTCGTCCCGAGATCACTTTCGAGACAACTTCCCTATATCGTTCTATGAACATCCTCAGAGATTCGCGAGGCCCTTGGCTTAGGGACCATAGGTCGGCGGTGGAGGTTTTCTTTTCCATGAACATGGAGTAGTGCTTGACGAAGGCCGTCGATAGCTGCTGGAAGTTGTCGATCGATCGGGCTTCAAGGTGGGAGAACCAAGAGAGTGCGGCCCCACTCAGATTCTCCACGAACAACTGGCAAAATCCGGCATCTCTCTCTTTGTCAGTGAACTGGGCGCGTTCCATCGCGATGGTGAAGGCGATCATATAGTGCGTTGGGTCCGCGTTTCCTTCGAATGTTTGGAATTTGATCTTTGCGGTGTGCTTGATCTTGGTCTCGGTAATCCTCTTAGTAAATGGGGTGCGTTGTGTTTCTTCAACGACTCGTTCGATTTCTAGAGCCAAGCTCGTCGCCCGGTGGACCAGTGAGCTCATTTCTCGCAGTTGGGCCTTTAGCGCTCTTATCTCGTCATTTGGGTTCGAGGTATTCTGAATCATCGTCGTTTCTATGCGTCGATCCGCGTCTTGGTTCTTCTGTGTTTTGGTGATCGGCGTCACTACGTCCGCCGTCCCAAAGAGATTTCTGTTTAGGACTTCCAGCTCGGCTCTTCTTAAGCTTGTCGTCATGACCGCTTCGAGCTTACTTCTTAGCTAGCGTGATTCATTTTCTTGTTCTTCCAGTTGACGCATGAGCGTCTTGTTCATTTCTTCCTGCGTTGGCAGTCCTGGGATCCTATCATGCGGTCCCGTTGGTGTCTTCGGGTTGGCGGTCTCGTTGCTTTGACCATCCAGGTGCGTTATGTCTTTGATAAGTATGTGCTCCTCCAAGTTGCTTGTGGTTGCCATGTCTTCAGTGCGTCTTGGTTTTCTTTATCAAAATGTCCCCAACAGAGTCGCCAATTGTTGAATCTAGGATCGTTGATCCGAAGATTTGAGTTTGTATTTGATAAAGAGAGGTTACAGTTCGACAGTGAGAGGCGCGTCGACAATCTCGACACGCTTAAAGATTTTCTACACAAAAGCTTAGTTCGTCGAAGGAGTTATATAGAATGATTTACGGTCGTCGAAATGAGGTCTGACTTCTCTCTAAATTTTTCTCTCTCTAAAAACCAACCCTCTTCCGCTTTGGGGTGGTCTTCTGTTTATACTTGTTTCGTCATCATTGCGAGTGGTTAGCTAGGTCTCTTGTTCATTCGGCGATCTAGCTTCTAGGTGACTCTTCGCCGCGCTAGAGAGGCAATAGGTGCACTATTACGCCGGCGGTCCCACGCGCCTCGTCGCGTAGGCGAGATGGGCCTTCACCTCGTCGCCTTTGTTCGCAGGTCTTGTCTTGTTGGGCCTGGGGAGTTTGGGCCCATATCCCACAGCAATGGAATAGAATTTCTTTAAACCATCATTCTCATGCTCGTTTAGCCATCAAGTGACCTCAAAAGGCGGCAATTCATTCTTGGCTTTCTCTCTGTTGGCTTATATGGTAGCAGCCATTGAAAAGTCTCTTCATGTGCTGTACAAATATTTGTGTTGGGTTTTTTTGTTCTTTAGTTTGTTAACTCTTAAACTTTTTTCAAGTAAGTTATAAAGCTGTTGTCAAAAACTTGAAGTTTGGATACAAAATTATGTGATTGATAACTAAATTCCAGAGTACAAAAAAGAGAAGAGTACTGGAATACCACAAAACTCTTTCAAGATTTTCTTATAAGAAATCAGTTCGTCTTCGTTACAGAAGCTGACTTATTGTTACATTGAACTTTCTTTTCTATGTTATTTTGTTATGTTTTTGTATCAGAGTTGATCCAATTTTCAACTCCCTCATCGCTTTGAGTTTCATCTTGGTCGGTCTCTTCAGAATGGTCTGGCCCTCCTCGCTTTGAGTTTTTGTATATTAAAATATACTAAGTATAAATAAATAAAAAATTTGGAATCGTAAGTTTAGGGTTTGAATGGTGACAACGAAAAAATAGTACGGGACAAAACAAAAAAGCGGGATGGTACAAATAAGTGCGGTGTGGATTGAAAAATTAGCGGAACAGGACAAATACAGTTTTCTAAAAATAAGCGGAGCAAATCAATGTTTGAATGTGAATAAAACTAAAAGTGGTACCAATAGTGCAACATATATATTAAAAATTAACAAATTAAAATACATTACATTATTTGATGAAGATTAATTAAAAATTAACAAAAATTACATGCGGTACGGAAAAATAATTGAATAGTTAAAATAACATATATAAATTCTAAAAATTGACTTTTTAATAATTATTTGATTAATTTTTTAACAAATTTTTTATATTGAAAAATAATTTCTAACATTTATCTATTAATCATTAAATTTTACAAATAAAATTATTTAAAAGTTAAAAATGATAAATATCTAAATACATAGACTTCTCTTTTATAACTTTGTGTACTACATAGGCCTGAGCATTCGAGTATTCAGTTCGATTTGGTATGGTTATTTCAATTTTTGGGTAATTTGAATATTTAAAATAAAAATTGTGTTTAACTAATATTGTGTAATTTTAATATATGTAAGTGTGTTATTGTATATATATTTGATAAGAATATTATTTATTTTTGGTGAAATTCGGTTAGTTTGGATAGTTCGATTCAGTTTCTAAAATTTTGTTTCCATTTGGATTTGTTTGCGGTTATTAGAATAATAGAGTTTGATATTTATTTGGTAATTGTGTAGTTTGGTTCATATGCATAATCAAATTTTATGTTTCGATCAATTCAGGTTTTGGATATGTGTATTGAAAAAAAATAATTGTTTTATCGTAAAGAAAAATAATTTTAACATAAATTCGAAGCAATATTGTCGAAAAAACCTCACCAGCGTATCAAAATTGATCATGATGTTTTAACGTCCACTAATACACTCTAACATAATTTATTATTGATATGTCCAAAGGAAAAAAAGTTCTCACATATTCAGTTTTCTCTTCTGCACCTAGTACTTGCAACTCCATATTATCCTGTGTTGAAACCTGTTAAATAAGATGTGTGGTGAGTTAAACAAAAAAATGTGTCCAATAAAGAAAATATTTTTATATTATGTCCACTATTTGCTGCACTTTTCTTTCTTCTCCACCTTCTGCTTCCATTTCATGTTGGACAACAACTTCATCCTCTGCACCCAATTATTCTGAATGCACATTTTCTTCTCCACCTGTTCTGAATGCACCTTCAGCTTGAACCTGTCATATTGCACATTTTAGATTACATATCCTGATTTCTTGCAATGTTGTCTACAGTACAAAACCATTCAGAACTATGTAAGGCAACTAACTTCTCCATCATTTATCTCTGTTTTGTCTACCCATAGGCCAGTCGCACTTAATAAGACTCCGGTCTCTTTATAGAGAGCCTTATCACTTAAAGCCTTACGAAGTTGTGGACGGGTAACTACAGGAGGTGATATTTTATCGAGATCATGGAAGCTGAAATTATTTTCATCAGTTTCAGAGTTTACCGAATGGTCATTCTTTACAACCTAAAATGTTCAACAAACACTACTATCATATTTGTTTTCGTCATTTACCATTTCATAATGTACAACCTATATTTCCAACAAAACCCAACATGGTATTGAAATAACAAAAAAAAAATTTAGTACCTTCTCCTCCGGTTGTTTTGGTGTACATGTTGTATTGTCCTTTGCCCCTTGATATTGAACTTCTTTTTCAATGATTTCTTATGGAGCTTCGTCTTTGTCACTGAATTGTAATCTTTTATATCATGTGGAGGACTTTTGCAGCGTTATGAAAATTTACATGATGTTGTCGTTTATTTTCCTACACAACTATTCATTTGTACGTGGAACTATACATATTATCCAGTCTTAAACCGAAGCTTTTTAGTGAACTGATTAATTGTCTCGTCTACATCTACAGAGTCTCCAGTGAACAAATTTATCTCCTTATCAGTTAAGTGTTTCAAGCTCTGGTCTACGTCCACCATGTCTATTGGAGACAGATTCCAACCTGCAACAATTATGAATTATTTGATCTCATCTCTTCAAACGATTTTTTTAATCAAATTTTGCAATAAATACTTACATTATGAGATAGACCTGTAAGTACATTTGCAACATCTGGGTATTCACCAAAATCCATCGTCTCCCACCTAAATACACCACTGTCATCCATTTGCCTATGTGGTGTGTTCTTCTCATATAACGTAAAATGTTTGCTTAATGGTACACTAGGCGAAGGTATCTTCTCAGATATTTCAAGATAGTGAACTTCCCTCCTTTCCGCATTTCACTTACAATCTCGTCCATTATTTCGTCCTTCATCTTTGATTTCTCCCTCCCTATAATATCAGTAATCTTTTCATCTTGCTCCGCAATAATTTGACTCCAGATTTCATTAGTCATCTTTTTTTTGTGCCTCAAACATCTGCTCCACGTGTTTCTAGACATCTTCCAAATACAATGTTTCTCCGTCGTCCACTTCCAGAATAGTAGATGGACGTCTTTCCTGTTCTTTACGCTTAATTTGTCTAACCTTAGACGTCTCAGCCGCAACTTTACCCTACCTCTTTTTATTTTTATTTGTTTTTGCATTTTTTATTTTTCTTCCTTCTTTTCAATAACCACAATAGGATCAAAGACACTTGATCCGCCTGTCCAAGTATTTTTGTCAAGTTTAAAGCCTTCAGCAATCAAATGTTTCATGTAATCGGCGGCATCATCATCTACCTCATACATCCAATAATCATTCACCTCCGTGTACGTGTGGTCGTCAGCAGAAGAAGAAGCGATGACTCATGCAACTGAAAAAGGCATGATGTCAACGACGCTTAAACATTATAAATTGATTACAATGAGACAATAAATTAAATTATACAACTTACAGTTGGCGAGTTCTCAATTTGCATTATGTTGTTGTTGTGGAAGGTCCTACACGCCGGCAACTCATTATAGATTCATAGGTAAAATCAAGGTCGCCTTCCTCTGGTTGGGGCAGAATTCTCATAAGTTGTGGGATGGCATCAAAGAAGAACATATGCAGCCCCACCATAAAGACGTGAGTGGCGGTCTGAGATCCGTTCAGCTTCTAATATCCTTGCATTGGCTGCCCACTTTCACCATCTCAATGGTAAGAAGGAAAGACTCACGACCCCATGGATACTTTTCAAAAGCTTCAAGATCTTTCAACATCTCAACAACTCTACTTAAAGCTCTAACTGGATTGGTGTTACACAGCAATATACCTTCGACAATGACAAGAATAGCAATCTGGATTAATTCTCCGCCACTGTGGCATTCTTTTCTCAGCGGGCAAACTCTTGTCCGTTTTCAGCAACTCAACTATGTTTTTTATTAGGACATTCTGCTTCTTCCTATCTATAATCTTGTTCCAGTATGGTTGTTTTCCCTCTTCCAGATTTTGAAGTCTATATATTACAATTTTCTCGGGATAAGGACCACAAGGAAGCCTGGTTGCAATACCAAATTCGCGCAGCAATAAACAAAACGGATGACCCCCAAATACAAACCATAACTCATATTTCCTACTAGTTACCAGTGATTGGCACAACATTTGGTGTACCAATTTACTTGATAATGAAGCCTTTTGATCGGAATGCTTAGTAGTGGACCAAATACCAACACTTTGATATAAGTTAATGATGTCGTTCCTTCCAAAGCGTCCACTATGTCAAGTAAATATTCAGGATTTGAGTATGAATTAATCCAGCTGCCCGAAGGATATCGGTCTAATGCATAAAGCCTTTGAGGGAGGCGTGATGGATCTACCTTAATCGCTTGATGGTTGTTCGCAATGTCTGATGGTTGTTTGGACAAATTTTTACGAGTCCTATAGACTATATCAGGTGCTCTCTCACTTGATCCACCGAGATTAAGTCCTTCTTCATACACCACAACATATGCTCTTTCACTTAGTCTACCGAGAGTAATACTTTCGTTGTGGACAAGATTTGGACCGGATTCGATAACTTCTGTAGATGAATGTGGTTGAATCTGGTGGAAAATGGTTGCATCAGTTTCTATTGATTTAGTAGACAAATCTATGTGGGCTTTTTTAAGGTGGACATGAATCATATTTGGTCTTTCTGTAGACTGCTCGTTGTGATAATGGTGGATAGTATTGCCGGTGTTGTCTTTTAATTGGTCCATCGAAGTTCTTCTCGTGGACGTCTTTTGTGAAGGCTCTTTTCTGGTTTCTGGTGACTACCCTCCGATGTGCTTCTGTACAAGTTCTACCATACGAGTAGGTTGTTTGGTGGTAGAGCAAATCCGTTTTTCTGGCTTCGGATTTTGTCCACCGGAAATTTGTGCATGTGGAGGATTAACCGTTCCAACCGTCGGGTTTCTGATACTCGCCTGAATCTGCTTTCGCAGAGACCCAAACGCCGATTTCTCTTCAGACTTCTTTTCTTGGTTTTTCGTTGCTTTAACCTGTGGTTTTTGAGGCAAATTGGTCGGTGGTTTACCTTTAAGCCTCGGTGAGGTGCGTTTCGAGGATTCCAATGTCACTTTTTTGGCTTCAATGGCGAAAAATCACCGAATGTTTCTTGCCGGATTTTTCACAGCTTTTTAACATCGATAAAGAGAAATTTTGGTTCTTGCGGTTTCTAGGGAAACTCGTTTTCAGTAAAAACGTGTGTCAGTTTCCATAATTTTGAATGCATTTTAACTTTTAATTTTTTTTGATTTCTTATTAAAAAAAAATATAATTTATTTAACAAAAAGCAGCTTTCGAAGAGGGTATAAGGGTATATTATAATGATGTGAAATATGGCATTTATCCTAAACTTTGTATTTTATGGTAGTTTTCATAAGTGAACCAAAAATTATGGCACTCACTATAATTTTTCCTTCTTTTCGAGAATAATCAACATTTCAACTACCTCTGTTTTTTTTCAATTTCATGAATTCTTTTCTACGTAAGCTTGAGAACGATCGACGCTTTTGTTGTAGTAAGTTCATTAACTTCTTTTTTTGCTTTGGTGATTTGGAAATCATTGATAAGAAGATTAGAGATCGGTTTGTTTATTATTTGACATTCTTTTGGTGAATCAACGGGGACTAGTCCACCAGTTGAGAAAATTAAATAAAAAAATTACACAACAATATGTCTTAAGGCTCCAACGCCCGAAACATCAACATGAATGAAAGAAGCCACAAGCTCCGGACAAGTGTCCAAAGCATGATAGCCTAATGATAAAGAAAAAGAAAAATTCGCTAGAGCATCTGCAAAGCAATTAGCCTCTCGATAGATATGCGATATTCGGATTGTCCAGTCCTTAGAAATAAAGGCATAGCACAACCGTACTAGGAAAGATATGGGTTTTGAATTACCTATACTCGACTTGAAGAAACCCACCACAATCTCTAAATCAATCTCTAATTCCAGCTGCTTGATATCTAGCTCCCAAGCAACATACAATCCATAGTATATGCCCCATAGCTCCACCAAACGTGCAGACCAAACACCAATATTCAAAGCAAACCCTTTACATCATTTCCCTTCTGAATCTCTAACCACTCCACCCGATGTGGATCAACCCATATTACCATGAGAAGCACCATTCGTGTTAAGTTTATACCAACCTACAGCCGGTGCATGCCAAGAAACACTATGCTCCACACGGTTACTACCCACACTAGGCGACCGAGACCCTTTGTACCCTTGCCATACCTCCTTTGATTTGTCCTTAACAAGCTAAGTGCGATCTCTACATCTTTCGATCTCTCAAAACACATTACGACATCTCCACTTCCAGCCCCACGATATTGTCATAGTAAATAACGTATCCCAACCAACATTAAACACCATAGACTTACACACCGTGCATATACCCGACCATCCTAGGTGCCTTCGACGCCGCTCCATATCTGTCATAATACCTTGGTTTACGAACATCCAAAGAAAGTGTTTTTCCCTCTCCGTAGCCATCACACGCCAAATTCGAGTAAAAAAATTACTCATATATGGTCCCTCTACTTCCAATCTTGTCAACACATAGTACGCAGAACTCACCGATCGAAGTTTCAGTCCAAGACAAACAATCCATTGCACCTATAACATCATCAAGAACAAACGCCGCCATATTCAGCTTCGTAAACCGATCAACATAAGGATCGATCATATTCCACTTCCAACCCCGACCAGATCCCAAAATACCGAAACTTTAAGCGCATCATACCCTGCCGGTAATGTTGTTATTACTGAATTTTTCAAGGCCTTGTTCGAGAGCCATTTATCAGACTAAAAGCGGATAGACTTACCATTCACTATCACCCATCGTAAACCCGACACCACTACTTTCCGCATCCCTTTTAGCACACTCTTATATAAGACCGACCAGTGTCCTTTAGCCACCAACCTCGATACCTCAAGACTTGACGTAAGTTGATATTTACTCTGCAACATTCTTGACCAGAGGCTCGAACCATTCATCAACAGGCGCCAACCAACTTTAGCAAGTAATGCGACGGTCATGTCCCTGACTTTTCGTAAGCCAAAACCTCCCTTCAATTTTGGAAAACAAACTTTGTCCCAAGATACCAAGTGTTGTTTTCTTTGACTCTCCGAAATTCCCCAAATAAAGTTTCTCGAAATTTTATCCAACTTCAGCAAAGCTGAGCTTGGCAAAGCTATAGAGCTCATGGTATGTACCATAATATAGATGAGAGAACAAACTTATCTAGCGTTACCCTACCCGTAAAACTAAGCATGCGTCCTTTCCATCCAGCAAGTCTCGAAGCTATCTTCTCCTCCAAAAAACTGAAGGTATCCTTATTCATACGTTTATGTAGAATTGGCAAACCCAAATACTTCCCCAGATCTCTTGTGACTTGAATCCCACTCACCGCACTAATAAATTCCTCAAGTTGTTGACCAACATTACTGGAGAAAAATATTTTAGACTTTGCGAGACTCACCTTTTGACCCGATGCTTCGCAAAAATTTTCAAGTATGCCCCGGATAACTCCAATATGAGCAACTGACGCTTCAGAAAAAAGAATTAAATCATCCGCAAAGAAAATATGTGACAAAAACGGTCCACCTCTAGATAATTGAACTGGCGTCCACTGTTTCTAATCAATCGCAGTCTCAATCAAATAAAAAATACGCTCCAAACACATAACAAACAAATATGGTGCAAGGGATCCCCCTGTCGCAATCCCCTTGCTAGCTTAAAAGCTTATGTCTTTTCACCATTCTATAGAATATTCATAGAAGCACCCTTAATACTACTCATAATCCAACTCACCCAATTCGCAGGCAGCCAAGCAACGATAAGTGTGTCTTCTAGAAAGTCCCAACGAATTCTATCATAAGCTTTTTTAAGATCAAGTTTCAGCAACATCCATCAACTTCTTCCTTTTTTGCGTCTCATTGAATGTACCACCGCTTTGACAATCATAATATTATCAGTACTCAATCTACCAGGTATAAATCTTGACAGTGCTGGACCAATCAGAGTCAGCATAACCTTCTGCAATCTTAACATCATCATCTTAGTAATTATCTTGAACAACACATTGCACAAACTAATAGGTCGAAATTGGGCGATGTATTCAGGCTTAGCTACCTTTCCAATCAAAACTACTAATGCATCATATTCAAACCTGGAGGCATAATTCCGGAATTAAAAAAAACCAAGTACCAGCCGAGACACAGAATGTTTCACAGTGCTCCAACAATCTTGGTACAACACGGGCTGAATCAGGACCCAGAGCTCTAAACTGACCCATACTTCTCACTGCCTTCTCAATATCACTCTCAAGAAAGGGTTTGTTTAACTGCACCAACTCCTCCTCCGGTAAAACTACAAACCTCGTATGAGGAAGACTCGAACCCAATTCTGCGATATCTTCCAACGAATATAGTCGCCTGTAATACTCAACCACTAACCTCTTTTAAGGCATTAAAACCCAACTTCCATCATTTGTCTTTAGCTTGTCAATTACATTCCTCAGTCGCCGAGTAATTGTTGATGTGTGAAAGAATGTTGTATTCCTATCACCAAACATAACCCATTTTTCACGGGATTTCTGATACCACAAGAGTTCGTCATGTTCCAACACTAAGTTCAACTCCTTTGTCAACTCCTCTTTGTGTGAAAACAAAAACGAAGTGGGAGAGGCTACGAGAGAAATATGAGTCTCATTGATTTCATGAAAAAGCTTGTCCTTACGTAATACAACATCACCAAATACCTCCTTATTCCATTTGCGTAAAGAGGCTAGTAATGCGTGAAGTGCTCTAGGCGTGTCAATACTTGAATCCCACTTCGAGGTTACGAATGCTTTAAAACCGTCATGAAGAAACCACACAGCCTCGAACCTGAACGGACGACGACGTGATAAGTTTGATGTATAAAGGGGCGTGATCTGATGCGAGAAAAGGAAGGTGAGAGACCGTTGCCTCTTGCCATTTTACCCTTGTTTGACCACAACAAAGAACTCGATCCAAACGCTAAGCAACATAAGTAGTTCAGTCCGACCTCTACGCCATGTAACCCGACTACCGGTAAATCCCATATATATAATAAAAAAACTCATAAATCCAATCGCCAAAGGCTAACGAATCTGCTAAGAGCATCCCATTACCTCCCGATCTTTCATCAACTCGTAGCATGGTATTAAAATCTCATCCAAATATAATAGGTTCCTCAATGCATGCGATTACTCGACTCAACTCTTCCCATAACCGGCTTCGACGAGACACCAATGGAGCCGCATATACCACAATAATATTCAAAATATCTTGACCAAAGCAAACTCGTGCATGAATGTGTTATGGCGATGATCCCTTAATCTCGAGCTCACCCACTCCCTCACGCCATAACAACCAAAGCCCTCTGCTTTGGCCTATAGCATCCATTCGAAAAGATTTATCAAAGCCTAGTCCCTGAAAAATTCTTCATGCTCTATCACCTCCAGCATGTGTTTTAAACACCACAATAATATCAATATTATGCTTCTTCAGTATATAACGAATAGATCTTCAAAATTGTGTTTATTCCCCCCCCCCCCCCCCNATAATAAGCAATTCATTATTAACATAAGTATGAGTGAAAGAACTATCAGGGCAAAGTCCTATTCTAGTCATGACTCTACCTTACTCAAAGGTAGATCCAATCCAACATTAAAACTCTCCATACAGACATTCTCATCTGCATGACCGCGAATAACCGCTGGTTCCAATGCCATCCCCACCTGCTCACTTCCCAGTAATAGATAACTCACCCTCATCTCTGCCAACATCATCGTTGCTTCTTGATGAGTTCTTGGAGAATCGGGATTCCGCTCAACTCTCTTCTCTCAGGATACAATTTGTAAATCATTCTTCTCAACCACAAACACTCCACCAGGTCGATAAACCGTCTCATTTTCTCCTCTTAATCTCTTACCATTCTTACTTAAATCTTCATCTCCTCTTATCGGACCAAATACAAGCCCTCTAGTAAGTCAATTACTTCTACCTTTCTTCCCTTCCACGCCCCCCCCCCTTTTGGGTTATGCTTTTGAATAGCTTTCGCTCGGCCAAGTACCTCACCAACATGCTTCTCCACCGTCTTGTTCCCACGAGCTGCGAAAGCTATTTGGTCTACGCCTGGCTTAGTCTGAAAATTCAAAATCTTGTCAACAAGTGGCCTATTCTCCTTATCACCTTTGGTCATGTTCCCTGCACTCAGCACTCTGTGACCTAACTTCTCCTCTCCAACCCCCGAGAAACTATTTTCCCTATAAATTGTTGACTCATTCACCTGTCCTGTGATATCCCATAACCCTTTCACAGCCTACCCCTTTGTTTGATCAATACTCAAATCCTCATTGCTAGTTCCTTTATCCGCACAACGACCACCACGCTTGACAAGCTGGAACCTGTTTCCCTTTTCTATCACCAGCGACGAGCTACCTTTTTGAGCCTCTCCTTGCACCGAGCTAATGTTCTTCTCCAACCCTAGTTTAGAACACGCATGTGCCAAATGACCCAATATCCCGCACAGAGGACATATGTTCGACAAACCTTCGTAAGCAACATAATATCGCTCCCCATTAATCAAAACTGATCCTTTCAGACGCTTCCGTAAATCTACTTCCACACAAACTCAAGCGTATCGACCTTGTTCAAAGTGTAAGGTTGTTAAGTCAACCCTAATTAGATTCCCTAGACCTTCAGCTATCGCCTTCAAGATCTCTTTATGGTAAAAATTCACAGGGAGATTAGACACTCTTGCTCAAATAGGAGTTGTCACAATATCGTCACGCAACAAATTAAACATCGGTGTTCAAGCTTGCACTGTCAAGTGACTACCAAAAACTCTCCAAGGACTGCCAAGTATTCCTCCTTAGCTTCAAACCGAACCATAAAAAATGCTTATCAAGATCAATTACGCAAATAGTCCTTTTAGGTCTCCAAATCTCTAGAAGCCTCCTATTCAGAACTGGAAGTGAGATTGATCTACCCAACACTTTAACAATCATACATCTCTTCCAAAGTCCATTCATAGCTTCAAGCACTTCTTTACTAATCACGATTACTGGTTCCCCATCAACTCCACTCGAAGAAATACATTCAAACTTGCTCTCACAAACTCATCATCCACGACACCATATGTATTCAATTTTGTGCCTCCATTAGTTTCAGCAACAATACGTGGCCCATGATACACTTCGAACTGCTGGCATGTCTCCAGGAGGTTGCCCTCCTTATCCATGATCTACCATCGTTTCATCATCACCGTCTCCAACTGCGCCGTCTTTTGCTCCTTGCTGCGTACTCATATTAAGGCTTCCTCCTCGCTTTAAAATCAAGTATTTGATTATTCTTTGATATTATATTTATATTTAATGGTTCATATTTCAGATTAAAAATATTCACCATATATACCATCGCTTAAGGAGTATGTTAGAGTTATACAGTAGTTCACTGCCTAACTAGCATATAATGTATTTTAAAACATTAGAATTTCAATCAAATAGCTTTATATTAGTTGAAGATTAAACTATTCAAACAATTTTAACATTTCAAAACATCCGTTTGACTAAAAAAATATTTTTTAAAAAACATATCTTTTACTTAAGAGAAAATTAGCTAATTTGATGATTTTACTTTTATAATTTGTTTATGATAAAGTGTTCGCGTGAATAAAATATCAATTTTTAAAATTAAAAGAAAAAATGCATAATTTTAAATATAAAAAATAAAATATATATCATTTTGTAAAGATACCCTTTGTACAAAATGATCAAGCGCTCTGGTTTAATAATTATTTGGACATTAGAGCAGTTTCATTGGTGTTGCTTAAGGGATCTTTAGAAAAGTACTTAGTATTTTTAGGATAATTAAATAAAAGAAAAAGGGTTAATTAGTTAGGATCAATTGTTAGACAAGCATTTTAAGCACCATGTGCTTGTTGCCAGGTGTTGGATGACTGTTGGTTACTTTTTTTTTTAGATTCATGATTTTTTTGTAGGATTGTGAAAAAAAACTGAACTGAGTATTCCGAACTAAACCGAAGATTTTACGAATCGAACCGACCTATGTAGACGACACAAAAAGAATTCTCAATTTCGGTTCCCGGTTCGGTTCGATAACCGATCAGTTTATTTTTTATTTTTTTGAAAAAACCAAAAAACCTATAATAACCGGTTCTTCGGATTTTAAATTCTAATATCCAATTGATATTTTTCTAGTATTCGGTTCGGTTTTGAGTCGGTTCGATTCCATGTTAAAGAAACCGAAAAATACTCGAAATATAATGTGATATATAAAATATATGTGATATATAAAATATAATGATTACAAAAATAAAAAATTTAAGAATTTAAAATTGTTTAATCTAAATATCAAATATAATTTATGAATTAAAATATAATTTGTTAAATGAAATGTAAAAAACAAAAAAAAATTAAACATCCAAAATTTTTTAATACTAACTTAAAGTTGTTTAAATATTAAATTTAATTAAAAAAGGTTAAGCATCCTACATTTGTGTTTAAATTGGAGATGTCTTACATATTAACTGTCATTCAACCCAAAACTTACGAATCAAACATTATCCTTAGATAGTCTGGCATGTAAACTACAGCTGTTACTTCAATACCTGCTCTTCAGGACTGCTTCAATTTGACTATTTAATAAAATTATATAATATTATAGTACTAACTATTCTAATTTTAGATTAAAATTTAATTATACAAAAAAACGTAAACGCGTTGAGGGAGGCAAAGTGGATCAAATTTATATGTTACATTCACAATTCTAAGATCTGTCTCTGGCCAGAACACAAAACTCTGATTCTGAGGAAGAACAAGACGAATTAGAGATATCTTCACTTTTAGGAACCATCAAAAGCAAGTCATGAAAACAAATAAAAAATAAAAATAAAATTGATGAGAGACGCATTAACCCTATCATACCCATTTCAAATCACTAAGCCAACACAATATTTACATTGCTTATGAATCTCTTAATAATTATATATTGCATCACTATCAATGCAGTTCTAGTGAAGCAACCAGAGCAGAAACAAAGCATATAACCTGCAAACTAGAAAATACTACCTCCGTTTCTGAAAAGAGGATGTTTTAGAATTTAGTTTTGTTTCTAAAAGAATGATGTTTTAAGTGTAAACACTTTAAAAATAAAACATAAAGTAAAGAAAAAGTTGGTTTTCTTAATCTACGTAAAAACTCCAAAACATTCTCTTTGAAAAAAGTATATGGAGAATTTACTACATGAAATTTATCCAGCCAGACTGTAAATATATCTAAGGAAACCCTGTGGACACCATTAACATTGCTGTTCGTTTTGTCGTATTAACTACACATACCTCCACATTTTCCTTTTTTAATTAATTAATTAAGTCTCTGTTGAAAAAAGAAAAAAAAAAAGAATTCTCTGTTATGACTTATTATTATTTGTTTCATCTCTCTCTCTCTCCAAATTTCTCTGTCTTCTTCAAGAAATCTCTCCGATTTCATCGGCCCGTCAAGGTATGTTCTTCTTCTGCTACTGAAATTCAACTTCAGTTTCATCGCTTCTATCACTTCTTAAGCTTTCCTTTTCATCTTCTGCGTCAAAAATCTAGCTATCCATTTTAGATCTGTGAATTTCTTGTCCTTTTTTTTGCAGTTACTAGTTTGATTTCTTGTTGGTAGATCGGTGAGAAAATCTTCCTTCGGAAGGTGGTGCTCTGATCGATGGGGGGAACATTCCGTGTCTCTCTTCTGTCTCTACTTCTTCTTCTATTATCATCGTCTCGTTTGATTTCAGCTGCCGATTACTCTCCGACCGAGAAAATTCTGTTGAATTGTGGTGGTTCTTCTGATTCCGTTGACACAGATAACCGAACA
>OVBE01007306.1:0-18652 GCA_900406425.1 Iberis pinnata
TCAGGGTTTAAAGTTCCGCAATTGGAAAGTTCAGGGTTTTTTCAACTTTTTTCCCAATTCAAAATCTAGAGTATTAGTATTAAAAAGCCTAGTATAATAATATAAGACATACTAACTAATGCCAAAAAGAATAAAACATCACTTAAACCAATCTTCACTCGTTTTTTAACATAATTTTTGTCATATTATTTGAATGACATAGTGCAATCTTCATCGATGTCTATAAATTCAAAAATTAATTGTATATATTAGTCAATTATATTTATACTAAAATATTATTTATATACAAATTATATATTATTTTTATTAGTTAGAGTTGTACAACTTTTTATTAGTTAGTATATTGGTCCGATCTTTCTGGTTGACCCGGGTCGCAGTGTAACCACAATTTTTTTACCGGATTTCTCCGGTTTTTAAAGAGGGAGTTTTTAAGACAAATCCGATCCAGATTTTTCACCAGGTCATCGGTTTTACCGGTTCGACTGCGGATGGGGTTGGGCTTCAAAACACTGTTTTGGAATTAAATCATTAAGTGGAGTGTGAGCAAAAGTCGACTTAGAAATAGTTACTCCCTTTTGAAAATTTAAAAATTGAGTACTTTAAAAGAGTCTAAGAGCAAATCCAACGCCTTATTACAAGGCAGTTTTTAAAAATGAAAAATAATAAAATAATCAAAAATACACTTATTAAAAAAGGCTCGTTCTTTGTAGAAGGCCTTTTAGGCTCCTCTCTTACTTGTTTTTAGTCAAAAATAATAATAAAAATATATTTAGATATCTAAATGGAGTTTTCCCATTGTTCATGGTCTAAGGTTCAAATTGTGGTTTACAAGATGAGACAATTTACACCTCTTGTAACAATATTAATCTTACAAAATGATTCAAAAACTTTAGATATCCAAAAAGATTATTTGGATTTGTTCTTATTTGATCACTGTCCCTGATTGAACTTAAACTCAAAAAGTAATTATAGTGATAACATATTTTTATCCAATCCTTACTCATTAATTGACATGGAAGATGGGGACACCTTGGTCCAAAAATGAGGAGACCTATCAAAAATTACACATCTAACGATTTTCTTTCCCTAATTGGTTCAATAAGTACAAAGTCGAATAAATATTTTCCATCTAGCGGTTTTAAATCATGCAAAATATTACAAAACCAACATTGAACAGGTTCGGAAAAGGGGAAAAAGTTGAGCATTTCATAACCCTAAACACAATACGAAGCCTTTCTTGATTCCTAAGGTACATCTCAGAGACAACTACTACAGTTCCCAAGCTCTTGAAAAACAGCTTCCAAGGACGGTCTCTCAATGGGAGATTCATGAGTGCATAGCCACGCAATTCTCGCTAACTTTGTGGCTTCATATTCAAAGAACCTTCCCTGGAGATTTGGATCTATGTAATCATGAAATCTACAAGCTTCAGTGCCAAGTTTAACCAGATTCCTCACCTTCTGTTTCCCAGAGATTATCTGAAACACAAGAACCCCAAAAGCATAGACATCTGATTTCTCTGTGAACCTTCCTGTTGTCGTGTATTCTGGAGCTAGATATCCCATAGCTGCACTATCTTTGAGCGCAGAGAATATAATGTCGTTTGTAACAAGTGTATGGAGGCCTGAGTTTGAGATCAACGGATTGTATCGCTGGTCGATTACGATTTTCTCGGCTGATATGTTTTGGTGGACAAATGCTGGTTTGTTTCTTTTGTATGAATGTAGATAAGCAATTCCTAAACACACACATCAAACGCATTAACAAGAATCAAACTAAACTAAATTAATTAAACCAATACACAGTGTACCTTTGGCTACGCCTTTGGCGATAGATACTCTTGTTGACCAATCAAGAACATGTGCATCGCCATCTTTGAGATCCAAATAGCTCAGTAGATTTCCATTGGGGGCAAAATCATAGATGAGAAAGCATTCTCCACGGCCTCTTGAAAAGCAGAAACCTCTAAGCTTCACCAAGTTTTCGTGTTTCAAAGAAGCCAACACATTGAGTCCTTTCAAAAACTCAGATTCTTCAGATTTGCAACTGGTTTTACTAAACTGTTTGATAGCAACAGCTGAACCATCTCTCAATATTCCTTTGTATGTCGCAGAGAAGTTACTTCGTCCTAAAAGATTTACCTCTGAAAAATACTGAGTAGCTGTTTCAACTTCCTCTAAGTTGAAGCGAAAGCTTTGGATAACTTCTTGAGCAAATGCACTAAGGTTCCTGTTTTCAGAAAGTGGATCCCAACCATTTGAATACTCAAGACTAGCCAAAGGAGAACCATTGTTCTTCTTGAACCCTCCTCCACTAGTTTCAGACATCTCATAAGTAGTTGAAAGCTTCTGTTTGCGTCTACGGTAATGTGTGAACAAAAGGATACTAATGGCAGACAAGGCGATGGTCGAGACAACCAAACCGATAAGGATCGAACCTTGATGAGATTTTGGAGGAGCATTACAATATGTTCCATTGCAGGGTAACTGAAGGTTAGCTGATTCTGGTATATCCCGAGATTGAAAACCAGTGACAGTAGCACTGTATGGTTTAGGTTCCTCATGAGTTGTGCCATTACAAGATTTCAAAGGCAAGAACTCAGCTCCACATAGCCCCAAGTTGTTCTCAAAGGCAAAACCTTCATTCAGTCTCTTTAGTACTGTACAAAAAGAAAACATAAACACAAAATGAGAAACAAAACAAACACAAAATATTAGCTTTTCAATATTCCATCTTTATTACCAAGAGGTACATTGCCAGAGAGTGAGTTGTTGCGGATATCAAGAACTCGAAGCAGAAGAGGGCTAGCTAATTTAGCAGGTACAGAACCAAAGAAGCAATTGAAACTTAAATCGAGCCGCTGTAGAGCATTTAGATCCCCTAGGCTTGCTGGTATAGCACCAGTAAGTTTGTTAGACTGAAGAGCAAGAACACTAAGTTTCCTCAGTGAACCAATCTCACTTGGAATGCTTCCTGTCAAATTGTTGTAACAGAGCTGCAAAACTACACAAAAAGTGAAGACCAAACAGAGAATTAAGATCAGCTTAGTAAGAATCAAATTAATGTTTTGAAGCTTAATCTTCTTGGTTTACTTTCTCTATATATATATTGGCTTTAAACTGATATTCTAGATTTAGTAATTATTGAATTAAGCATCTAAATGAACAAGAGTACTAAAATATCTTCAATTCAAGTAAGTAATGAATGGTTCATATTCAAAGTTTGTATATTGACTATTCTTTAGAGCAAGATTACAAAAAGAAAATTCACAACAAAGGACATGAAAATGACATATCACTAAAGTATTAAATTCCAAAAAAAAAAAAAATATATGAATCATCTAACATTCAAAACACGTAAAAAAAAACCCCCCAAAATAAGGAGCTCAAATTTCTAGATTTCAAAACTTAAATAATCTTGGGACAAGAACCAAGCTTAGAGTAATTTGATCGTAATATAATTAATTAAACAGAAAAAAATAATACAAACCTTGCAAGGCTTCGATCTTCCCAATGTGTGAAGGAATCTCACCAGAGAGATTATTAACATTGAGATAAAGATCAGTAAGTTCCGACAAGTTTCCGATTTCTTTCGGAATGTGTCCAGAAATGGAATTGTAATGCAAGAACAAACCCGTCAAGTGTTTGAGCTCTCCAATGGCCGGAGATATTTTACCAGAGAGTCCTTTACCTTGTAGAGATATGTTGGAAACTTGTCCTTTCCAACTGCAACTAACACCTTCGAAGTCCTTGCAAGGATCTCCATTAATCCTCCATGAAGCTAGGAGCTTACCTTCTGGATCTAACTCTTTTTTAATGTCCATCAATGTCCGTATCTCGCCGGCGAGTTCTGCTCCCACCAGGTTACTAGGATTTGTAATGAAAATGAGGATGAGAAGAGGAAGCAGATGCACACGCATTTGAGTCGCCGACATTTTTCTCTAGGGTTTGTTTTGAGCTCGAAGATAATGGAGATTTCAGATTTCTTACTTTATTCTCTATCTTGGTGTCTTCTCTTTCATCGAGGGAGGAGAGAGAAGATAAAGACGCAGAGATGTCGCATGCTTTGTCCCATTCAGACCAAAGAATATATCAAAAAGGAAGAATGTGAGATAGTTTAAACCTGATCGTCCAATTCTATTATGGCTAATCTAAGCCGTTGGATCTCTTGGTGTCTTTTTACTTATGGTAAGTTATTTTCCACCTTATCTTTTCTCATTTTTCTTTCTTAGTTTACTAAACCATGCGTGTTCTCTCTTTTTTCCCCACTAATATTTCATTCCAGAATTAAGCGTTTACATAGAAATATAAGGCTTTAAAAATATCCCGAGCTAAAAGCTCAAAGATCAAAATAAACATAAAAAGCATAAAACATAATGATAATAAAGACATAAGCTTAGCGGCGCTTGATAAACCAATAGTACCAGATTCAAAAAAGCTAAGCAACTTGAGATCTGTGGAAGTCTTAAGATTTGAAACCGCTTCCTTAGCTAAATTATGGGAAGTCTTCTTAAAGAATGACTTTTGCAAACAATCTATAACCACAAACATCATCTCAATTAAGCTTGATGCATCTTCCGGTTGTGAACCAACCATTACATAAAATGGCAAAATGGTTTGGACGAATTCCCAATTCTCCGACATGAAAAGCCGAGAAAAGAATCTTCTCCATACATATTGCAGAAGGAAGGTTTCCATCTTTATCGAGAATGTTACTCTCCAAGAGAGGTAGAAAACTATAACAATTTTCTCTCTGAAAGAGGAGGATGATGATATGATTGATCTTTATTGGTCCTCGCAAGAGGAAAATTGACTAGATATCATTTACAGATGATTTATCTAAAGGACTAGTAGTGAGATCCAATAATTGGACTGCCACCATTCTTTCAAACCGGCATGTGATCACAAATAGGCCCGAGCACAGAGCGAATCGGTCGTAAAAATTTAATATTTGTTATTTGCTTTGTTTTGGAAGGATATCTAATTTATCGATTTGTTTTGCTCCTGAAAAACACGGATATTCGGACTTATGGATATCCTGGAATTTTACAAATATTTGCGGATATTTGCAGATATCCGGTTTTCTCATTTCAATTCAAAAATATCCAAAAAATATTAATAAATATCCGGTTTTCTCATTTCAATGAAAAAATATCCAAAAATATTAATAACTTCTATATAAATATGCTTTATTTATGTTAAAATTATCCAATAAGTAGTAAATAATTAAAATCAACTAGCTTTAGATAAAATATTAAACAAAATGTTAAAAGTTAGACACACATGAAAAACGACTGTTTTATTTTTGTAAATAGCAAAGGACAACGAATAAAATATTTTTTCCTCTGTAATGTAAATCATATTATCATTTCTACATTAGTGCTATGAACTTTTACACCTATTATTTCCATTTTTGTTTTTCCTGTTAAGTTTTATATTTATTAAGTATGTGAAAACATATAAATCTATATGGTGTAATATGTATATATGTAGTATATATGTAATATACAGAGCGAATCGAATATCCGGCCTTTTAAAATTTAGTATTTATTATTTATTTTATACGGATAGTTAATTTTAGTATTTGCTTTGCTATAAATAGCTGTGAATATTCGGATTTTTCAGTTTGAATCGAGGGTAAATATCGAATCGGATCGGATTTAACGAATAATTTGCCCAATCCTAATCACAAATCTTGTCACGCTACCAAACAAGGAGATAAACATCTCAACAGCATAACCATAAGATTATGGGGAACCATTACTGTCATCCACCATAGAAACACATAAAACTCTAGTACTAGCACTCAAAAACTTAACAACATAAGTAAAACTGAGGACATGATACCGCAAGCCTCTAACAAACTGAATTTTGTCAAAATTAGGTAATGCTAGCAGAGACACTTAAGCTTGAAAGGGTTTGAAGAAGAATACTCTTTACCAGCATATGAATTTATACTATGTGAAACTTGAATCACGGTAATAGAGTGACATCGAGCTCCATCGTTAGAGCCCTGATGTAGAGCATCATTAAGTTCCTTCAATCTACCGAAAGAAACATGCATGCACGTTAGAAAGCACACAGTTGAGCTTCTCGGAATTACCTCCGTCGAGGCATGAGAAGCGGCGCTATTGTGAGCAGTGTGCAGCGGACATGAGAAGACCGGTAGATCTGGGAGAGCTTGAAGAGGCATGACTGAAATCATAGACCTGGACGTGAAGAGGGACGGTGGTCGACAGACTTCACACCAAAGTTCACGAGCCCACAATCTATAGACAGGAGCAAAAGCCCAAGTTTCTTCGGCAGTTGAGGCCGAGATGCAGCAGGATACC
This sequence comes from Iberis pinnata, assembly GCA_900406425.1. Lineage (NCBI taxonomy): Eukaryota > Viridiplantae > Streptophyta > Magnoliopsida > Brassicales > Brassicaceae > Iberis > Iberis pinnata. Next base: position 6,332 of record OVBE01007306.1, read on the forward strand.
GTTGAGAGGGGCTTCTCTAGTGTACGACACCTGTTGGGAAAGCACGACGACTCCCTTGCAGGATTACGTTTAGAGAAGATTCCTTCGTCGGCCGGACGACCCAAAAGCTTCAGAAGACGAAACAAATATGAAACTAAAACGCAGAGAACAAAACCGACACCAAGAAACAGGTGCATCGAAGGAGCCTCGATTTGCGCGACAGAGAGAAACTGGGCGGCTAACCCTAAATCTGCATGTTCTCTCCTTTTTTATATTTTACTAGTGATTGACCAGACACCGCAGACGGATTTTTAATTATTAGCTACTTTATTTGAAAATATATGTATATAGCTAATAGTTCTGTTGTATTTTTGTATTTGAAATTTTTAGTGTTGTTTTTTATTGAATTCTGTTTATTTCAAACTATTTTCGCAATTATATACGTAATTTCTTTTTTTTGTTATACATTTTGAGGCTCAACTGCATATATGTTGGTGTGTACCTTTCAATGAATAAAGTAGACCAACTGTGTTGTCTCTTTTTTTGTTTTATTTTACGGATCTTTTCGTCAATTTTTTTTTAAAAATGATTTATTTGATAAATGGGAAAGTATATACATTTGCTAATCTATTATTTGTTTATTTGTGAATGATTTTTATTTCATATGCCTTCCTATGGCTTCATACCTTTAGATCTTTACTTTTTGCATTCAATTTGTTGACAACTTTTCGTAGTTTTATTCTAAGATCTTTGATTAGTCATCTCCATCTTTAATTGTGTTCCCACTTTGCAATTTTTTTCTAGTTTGAAATTATGGTTTGATTTTAGTTATATATTTTCTTTTTTTGTTTTTTTGTCCGCTAGTTCACATATTGAGTATATTGGTGTTGAAACTCCCTCAACATGATTTGATCCCAGCTAGTAAAATTTCCCAGGTCGATTCGGCACATGTGGAACATAGAAAGACTGGCTGAGAGAGCAAACTACCTAAGTACATCAAAAGGATAGCTGAGCACCCGATACGAAGTCAAACCTTGGAGGATATAAGACAGGCCGAGCAAGTAATGGCCATATCAAAGCGGTTCTGAGTTTGAAGGGATCTGCCGAGATTATAGGAGTAACCAACCGATCGGAACAACCCTAGCTGAAGGGAGAACTATAAAAGAAAGAATGAAGAGAAGGAGAAGGAAAATTTCTAATCGCAATAGTGAAATCATTTGTAATCATAAGTATATTCGATCTAAGACAAATCAATAAAATCTTTTTTCATATCAATTTGTGTTGTGTACTTTTTCTTATTAAACTAGAATCATCGAACTCTTCATCGAAATTAGTTTGACAATTTCATCTTGTGGATTTGACCATCCACAGAGTCATGTATTGTTTTTATATATTTTTAACTTATTTCTATATTGATATAAATATAAATAAATGTGTTGCATATTAGTTTGTTTCATGAATTCTATAAATAATATTTTTTATAATATCTTTATTTATAAATCCGTAATATAGTTTTTAAATGGTAAATCATATTAATAGTATTTAGATAATTAAATTATTTATTAAATGATACTCTTAATTATAATAAGTATGTTCTAAATTAAAAAGAAAATTATCCTTCCATCATCATCTCTTTTCCTCTACAATCATAACTCTTCTCTCTCATCTTCTCCCTAAATGTTGCTTACTCTCTTTCACATGTGCTTAAATATCATGTTCGGTGGACTTCTCGTGGCTACTCCAACCAGTTATCCTGTTGTTGAGTTTGACATTTTTCTTGATCGAATTTCATGTATGATTTGGATGAATTTAGATTTTCTCGCCTTTCACTTTTGCATGGTGTGTGTTCATTTCTTTTATTCTTAAGAACATTTTCTTTTGTTCTTTAGGATTCTAATTTATAAAATATTAAGGTAATTCAACAAGTTATTCAACTTCTAGATTCATAAATGCAATTCAGGTTTCTTAGTTCACATTGATTTCTCTATTGTGTTTATTGATTGTTCTGTTCACTTACTACTATTTAAGCTTTTTTGTAATATGCATAAGTATGTGTTTTTAGTGTAAGAAATTAGGAAGTTGATCTCTATATGATAATGAATAAATAAATTAATAAATTTCCAAAAGACCGATAGTCTTTTTGGACATTGCATAAAAAATCTTGCTTTATAGGTGAATGGATCCGACTTAATTTTTTATCCAATGTAAACAAAATTTTATTCTATTCTTTGCTTTCATATTTGTGTAACCATCATTTTTTTCTTGATAACATTTTTATAGCGGGACTCCACTTATTCGTTTTTCTCGAACATTGACATGAAGATCTTATCGTTTTTGAGTACAATCAATTTATCTCTTATAACATGCATTATCACATATACTTAAAATCTTTAAACTTTCTAAAATATACGCTAGTATTACTCGGATAAATATTTTTCCCATATTATTAAACACCAATGCACATCAAATTGCGTTACTTTTTCTTATAGTTTCCCTATAATTAATTTGGGTAAAAAATATAATCAAAATATTGTTTGTCAGTATAGTTTTATTATTACGTGAAACCTATAGAAAATCAAAGTAAACGACTAATTAAAGAATTTATATATTTATCATATCATTTATTTAATTTGTATATATAGATAAGATTAAATTCTAGAATTAGCTAAAAATTTACAAATGATCAATTATTTAATTTTATGTTGAAGAATAATTAGAAAATAAGAATAACGTACATCAAATACTTTTCATTCATACAAAATTAAAAATTTATATGTTTATAATAATGTTTAAAAGACTTAAAAATCATTGGATAATGAATACTATAATTTTATATCATAATGTCTAATAAAATTTGTTAATTTAAAATAATATTTTTTCTTTTCTATGTCTATATCTATTTAGTCTCAAATATTTTACTATTGAGGTAATTATAGAGGAAATTATTGGATTTGTTTTCAAGTAAAAATTGTGGGTTTGTTAAGTGAGTGAGTTAGATTTAATTTATTGAGTTTAGTAAAAGAGAGTGGGGGAGGTATAATTAATGAGATTCGATATGTCTTCGTGCTTTAAGAGGTTTTTGGGGTAATTGAAGTAGATAATCATAAAACACCATAAAATTAAGAATCTAACACCTATAGGTAAGTATTTTCTTTCATCGGACATTATACGATATATTCGTATATGCCCCTACTCGTTGAACACACTCACGTATGATAGCTTCATTTTAGTTAGTATATTTTGGGGTTTAGAGTTTATATTCTGGGCCTTAGGGTTTATATTTTGAGGTTTAAGGTTTTTATTTAAAAGTTTAGAGTTTATATTTTAGGGTTTAGGGTTTATATTTGGGGGGGGGGTTAGAGTTTATATTTAGGGGTTTAGTATTTATATTTTGGGTTTAGGGTTTATATTTTGGAGTTTATGGTTTATATTTTGGAGTTTAGAGTTTTTATTTTGGTGTTTAGGGTTTATATTTTTGTGTTTAAGGTTTATATTTGGTGCTTAGGGTTCAGAATTTATATTTTAAGTTTAGGGTTATATTGATTATTAATCACTATTCACTATTTTTATAAAAATAAGTATATGTTTATAAAATTTAATCTTAAAAATATATGTTTTTAAGTAAGTTTTTTTAATTGACTATTTGAATTTAAATGGTTAATTTGTGAAAAAGTGAAGAGGATGAAAATTGATAATTAAAACAAAATAAATAAAAATAAAAAAGAGAGAGGGAGAGAGAAATGGTGTAACTAAGATAAGGGTAGTGTATAATATCTCAAAAACTAATGTTATATACCATTGGTTAGATCTTTAATATTTAGTCTATTATTGGTTTTCTTTCTAATTAGACCTTTTTGTTTTTTTAGAAGTGGAGAATGTTATTGTATCAAAATTTTAAAGTATGTGAAATAAAGTGACACTTTCAAATGAAAAGAGGTTTTTCTAATTTATACATATAGCTGAAAATTGTATGATGATGAATTAGTAGATTAATAATCGTTCGAAAGATCAATAGTTTTTTGAGACAATGTATAGAAACTTTGGATTTACAGATGAGTGGGTCCAGCTTAATTTATGGGAGTAATATGTTTTAAAGTGGCTTTTTTTAGGTTAATTTTATTTGGTTTTTCTTTTTTAGTATTAGAAGATTGTAAATAGAAATTGGAAAATGATGATGTGTGAAAAAATTTAGGAGTGATGGGTGACCCGCGCTTCCCACATATATTTTAAACAAAACATGAAAATGTTAACTTTATATTGCATAATATAAAGATAAATAGAAAAATTACACCAATTAGAAAAAATCATTATTATATATAAAACATATGTTATAGTTTGAATATGTATTCATAATATCTCTTTTTATTTCTCTTTTTTTATCAACATGATATATTTAATATTTACTAATTTTTATCCAATCCAATATAAACTAATTTTTTATATATTCTCTTGTTTCATATTTTTATAACCATCATTTTTGCTTTATTAACATCATTTAATATCTACTTTATTTCAGTGGTGAAGCTTGGTACACTATCACGCGGTCTGGACGCCACTCTTCATCCCAGCCAAAGAACCAGTCTCAACAAAACTCACCTAACTTTTCACCATCTCGTTTTTCACTCTTAATGGACCAAAAAGACGAGACTGGTGAAAGGGAGGAAGGCCAAATCTCGGACTCATAATCTAGTCCTCAAAAGGATATCAATGTTGTTGCTCGATACAGCACACGCACAAAGACCAAGATGAGTGATTACATTGCTGCTCCTGGTCCATCCCGTAAAGTATTGAAGATAGTCGTTCCGGAAAAAACAACAACGGTTTCCTCCCGGAGACATTACTATCATGACGATCTTTGTTTGGAATACCTGTGATTTTAAACAGCCACAAAAATATAACATTTTCCGCCATTAAATCCGATCTACAAAACCCTCAATTTGGTTGCCTCTTAAAAACTCGTGTACATATTAATTATTTTACTCGTATTTTACAGGAAACTATGCCGGGTTGGCACACTTTGCACAACTACGAAGCACACCGTTTAAGGCGCATTTGGATTTGTTGGAAAGATGGAACAATGGTTACTCCATAACTTATCACTGCACTAGTCATTTTTGTACTTGTAACTCTAGAGACGGGTGAAATTTTTCTCATATCCTGTGTTTATGCTTATAATTTTCAAGCTGACCGTGTTTTGCTTTGGCGTGATTTACAATACAGCAAACAACTTTGTGGCCATTCTCCCAACCCTTGGCTCATCTATGGAGATTTCACTGAAATATTTACTATCTCGGAGCATTCAAATAATTGACAAAGATCGAGACTTGGCATGCTTCAATTTTAGGACTTTGTGGCTCACTGTGATATCACAGATTTAGCTTACGTGGGACCTCGTTTTACGTGATGGAATCATAGAGATGTGGATCCAATTGGGAAGAAATTAGATCATGCCTTAGTCAATGATTCCTAGACAGCAACGGATTCTAATTCTTTGGCCTCCTTTGAAGCCAATGGTGTTTCAGATCATGCTTGTTGTGTTGTCGATTCAACAACACCACCACCTCTATTCGTAAACCCTTTAAATTTAACAATCTTATCATTACTAACCCCCTTTTTCTTGTAGGTACTTCGGACACATTAGAGCTCCTAGGCCTCTCTTTAACCCTCTTGGGTCTCACTTGAGATGTTGTTCTTAAAGCTGAAATCGCTCAAGCTTCCCCTTTGTCACTTGAATACTACTAGTTATAGCTGAAATCGCTCAAGCTTCCCCTTGATCACTTGAATACTATTCGTATAGTGACATCTCTGCTCGCACTCATGTCAAAACCAGGCCTTCCTAAACCCCTCTGCTAGTACCTTCAAGGCTAAAGATGAAGCATCAAAAATTTGGCACTCACTTGCTCAAGCCGAAGAGATATTTTACCGTCAAAAATCCAGAGTCACTTGGTTGGGCCAAGGTGGTCATAACATAGGTTTCTTTCACTAAGTCGCTAGCTCCAGAACTTCACGTAATACAATAAGGAAATTGGTTACGGAATCGGGTGAAGTAGTTACATATCTCCCAAAAATTAAAATGATTGTTGCGGACCACTTCAAATATTTCCTACAACATGATATAGTGGCTACAACTCTGTCTTCTCCATCACTTGAGAATCTCCTTCATTATTGATGTCTGTTAACCTCAGCTGCCATTCTTTGTGGACCAATCTTGGCTACGAAGATTAAGGACACTCTCTTCTCCATGCCATCTAATAAAGCTCCAGATCTAGATGGTTATACATCGGAGTTCTTCAAAGCAGCTTAGCCTATCCTTGGAGACGATTACATTGCCGCCATCCAGTCATTTTTTCTCTACAATTTTTTACTTCACAATATCAATACCACTATGATTTCTTTAATTATGAAAGGAGAACATCCACAAATGATTAAGGACGACCGGCCAATCTAGTGTTGTAACATCGTCTACAAAGTCATTTCCAAGGCTAATCGTTTGAAGACATTCCTCCCCAACTTCATAGCCCCCAACTAAAGTGCTTTCATCAAGGGTCTTCTACTGCTTGAAAATGTTCTACTAGCCACCGAACTCGTCAAGGAATATTATGAAACCAATATATCTTCTCGTTGCACTTTAAAACTTGATATTTCTAAGGATTTTGACACGATTAATTGAGATTTCATTATCTCGGTTTTGCAGGTCATGGACTTCCCACCTAGATTCATCCATTGGATTCAGTTATGTATCTCAACCGCCACTTTCTCTATCTTTGTCACTGGTGAACCGGCTGGTTATTTTCCTAGCAAGCGTGGGATCCGTTAAGGTTGTGCCTTTTCCCCTTACCTTTATGTTATTTCTAATAATGTGCTATCAAAGCTTTTGGATGTAGCTGCCTCAACAGGTAAGTTTGGTTTCTACCCTCAATGCAAGGATATGGGTCTCACCCATCTGAGTTTTGTGGGTGACATTCTCGTCTTCTCCGACGACAAGCCTTTGTCTATAGCGAGTATATTACAGGTCCTGGAATCGTCCGGGCAGGCCTCAGGGCTACAAGTCAAAGTCCAAAAGTCTTCAATATTTCTTACGGCTCAGCCACACTGGACATCCTATTAGCAGCCACACTTCTAGGATTCAAACAAGAAACGATATCGGTCCGTTATCTTGGACTTCCTCTGACTACCAAACGACTCACGCAACATGACTACTTGCCTCTTTTTGATCGTATAAGGAATCATATGTCCTCATGGTCGGAAAATCTTCTCTCTTATGCAGGTCGGCTTCAATTGATTCAATATGTTGTCGTAAGTACAGTTAACTTCTAGCAGGCTGCTTTTCAATTGCCTAAAAGTTGTCTTCGCGAAATTAATAGTTTTTGCAGTTGCCTAAAGCTACGTCCATTAGCTCGTCAATTCTTCAAAATCCAAATCACAGATAGCAATCGTGCTTCATTCTGGTATGAAAATTGGTCCCACTTGGGTATTCTTATTGATATTGCAAGTCCAACAGGTTTCAGGGAGCTCAATGTACATGCCCATGCGCTTGTTTTCGACATTGTCTCAAATCATTGTTGGACATTATGTCACTCTCGGGTACGAGTACTATGACGCTTACAAGATGTCATTACTCAACTACCTTTACCACAACCAAGCCCAGGGCCGTACATTGCATTATGGAAGCATGGGACCAATGACTATAAGACATGGTTCTCTGCCTCAAAGACTTTGCACTAATTATGCCACCCTTACCCTACATCTCCTTGATTTTCTTCTAACTGGTTTACGCAACATATTCCTCATTACGCTTATGTCTCTTGGTTAGCAGTCAATGACAGGCTTACCACCAGAAGATGTATGCGGAATTGGGGTCGTTATCAACCATGTGTTTTATGTGGAGAACTTGACGAAACAAGGCATCATATGTTCTTTGCTTGCCCCTTTCGCTATACCATCTGATCAGAACTTACTTCGCCCATTCTCATACATCATGTTAACCTGGATTGGGACCTCACCATTCTTGAGCTTCGACGACACCATTATACACTGATAGATGCTATCCTGCTGAAGCTATGCCTACAGATGACGATATACCATGTGTGCCGCGAGAGAAATGGATGTATTTATGCTCAGCCGCAACACACACCAACCTATCTTCGCCGAATCATCACACGATGTATTCACGATCGTATCACAAGTCTTACATACGGGCCAGAATCACCTCTTTCCAGCCTTCGTTCAAGGTGGATCCAGCAAACTTCGTGATGTCATTCACGACCCAACTTCCACATGGAGCAACCACTCTCAGCCCACGTTTTTTCCCTTTGGGTGGTGTGCGAAGGTCTGTACTTTTTTTCCTGATTCTAGTTTTCTCCCACATGATTTTCTAGATTCATGTTTAAACGAGGCAACCTTCGCACACACATCTCACCTAAGGGGCTCGGCTCCAATCCGGAGTCACTAGAGTTTATGTTTATGATTGTGATTCATAAACTTTTGTACATATGACACTCTTTTTTATAAATAAATTTAAAATTTCATTTAAAAAAACATTTTTATAGTAGACCTTACTTATTCGTTTTCTCAAATATTGGCATAAAGATGCTATCGTTTTTGAGTACAATAACGCCAAGAATATAAGGTCTATAAATCAGTTCAATAATTATCAATTGATTTTAAATTATTATTTTTTAAAAATATCAATTGATTTTAAATTAAACGTACTTTAAAATCGTTTATCCTCAATAGATACAAGAAACCTTGATTTATAATCAAGTTATATAATGTGTATAACACAATTATTTGAATTTTAGGTGAAAAAGGTACGATTATAGTTGTTAATAACCCAAAATATATATTATGAGTTTGGAAATTTATTATATATAGAAATAGATCAAAACATCTAGAAGAGAAAAGTCAATAGAAAAAGCGATTAAATTGGCAATTCTTAAGGTTTTAATTATTTCCTTTTCTTGCTTCTTCTTCAAGTTATTCCGGCTGGCTGGTGGCTCCCGGCATGACGCCGCCGTCTTTGTCCCATGACGGAGGTGGTACCTCGTCCTCCCCGAACTGTTGGTCTTCAGTAGTTTAAGGACTGAATGGTGGTTGCTAATCATTGGACTCACTGTTTTTAACCCGATTACTTTTCCACAATCTCCTTCTGGGTACCAATCTATGGCCTCCCCAATGGCTATCGATCGCAGAAGATTATTGAAAATATCTCTAAGGAGTTTGGTCATACATAAGGGTATTGTCTTGTTAAATCAACTAAGGACTCAAAAGCTGGATTTGGGATCAGATCAAGATACCAGTTGATGCTCCTCTCTCTTTTGTTCGAACATTTCACCTAGAAGACAGAGTGGATCGTGTTTATTCGTTTTGTTTATGATTACTTGCAGAAGTTTTGTTGTCGATGTGGTTTGCTTAACCAAGATAAACATAAATGTAATCTCTCACCAGATCCACAGCCAGGATGAGTTCATGCTGATGCCCCTTTCATTGATTACCCACAGGAGAATCAGTCGCCGCTGCATACAGCTCTTGTTCTAGCTAGGGCACATTCTTAAATGCAGAGCAGTCCCTAGAGGAGTTTTGCTAGCTCGAACTCCTCCAGTCTCCCTACTGTCGACCCATCGACTCATAACGATTCTCTCTATCGTGGATATTTTGTCGATGATCCAATGGCCTATGGTCCATCTATCACTTTTCCTATCTTCGATAACTATATGCAGGAAGTTGGTCAATGTAGCGGCATAACTGTAGTTCGTAAGAGGAAAGCTAGTGATGATCCTTCTGATGCCAGTCCAACTAGCCGACACTGACCCAACTCACCTCCAACAACTTCTGACGGTAAGATGGTTGTCGTTCAGCCACCAAGGGAGCCATGATCATATTACATTGGAATTCTCAAGGGCATGGGAGCCCCTTGATGGTTCAATATTTACAAGATATTCATAAGTCTTCTAAACCGGATATTGTGCTCCTTACGAAACCAAAACAATCAACTTCTTTTATCTCTCGACTAAGTACAATATTAGGTTATTCTCACTTTTTTTGTTGTCCCACCTACAAGGCGCAGTGGAGGGTTAGCTATATTTTTGACTTCCTCGTTTTCATTTCATACTTTTGGTACATCTACGACCAGTCTTTTCTCGGCTTTGGTAATTGGCCCTCGTGACTCACCATTTTATTTGCATTATGTTTATGGTTCTCATGTCTACATGATAGTGAAATCACTATAAGAAATATGACTATCGATAGCATCTCATGATAGCGTTTTTTGTGTCCCTGCTATTGTACATGGACACGGATTTTATCCATAGCGTTTCACTTTTTTTGGATGCTATTTTTTCATTCCCGGTAAAACAAAAAGACTGAGGCGCGTAAATTTGCTTAGTTTCGGCATTTACTATTGCAGATAATAAAAAACGCTATGGTACTTACGAAATCACTTAACTTTTTTTAACATAATCAATTCGACTTAGTTATTTCTATCTTTCTTCATTATTTCCAGAAGATCTTCAGTGTATGTGTTACTTCAGGACATTGTTGATCTCACTGATTTGAAGCTCTATTTCTTAATCTAGAAGGTATCTTCCTCATATACTTAAGCTTTTAGTTAATTTTAGGTCTATGTACATCGATTATGCGGTTTAGTTGATTTTGAGGTATCATCTACATACAGATTGTTTGAATTCGTTAGATGTGGAATTTAGCTGAAAATGTTATTTTTATTCTCAGTTTTGAAATGATAGTAAGGTGAGAGGAGGCTACACGTCGACATCCGACTCTGTTGAAGCCCATCGTAGTAGACGTAACCATCAACATAGGGTAAAAATATCGCAAGAGGAACTAAAAACGTGTTCGGGTCCTTAACTTTGACCCAACTCATGCCGGAATTTAATACCCGGAATCCAATAGAATCACTATAGTTTTATATAACATACAACAAGCTTTTAAAAACAACTTTAAGCATGTGCAAAGGCCTAGAAGCTGACTTAGTAGAGTGGTCCAAACATGGCTGCATAGCTGTTTCCTCTTCTGTCAAAACAAGCTTAATACTTAGGCAAAATCTGGTTCTTCTGTTTTTAGTAACATCATGTGCTTCTCACGTGACTCCCACTTAAATCGAGTTGGGTTTCAATTGGGATTATCTCACACTTAATTCGAATTGTCCAGATCCAAGAGAGATTAGTAGTGCTGAAACTTTTTTATACCTTGCTACATATATATATATAACTTGATTACAATACTATGATGTTTATGTAAATATTAGTATGATACGTAACTTTTTTTTATAAATAATAGGTAACTTTTAAGGTAATCTAAAACGATAACAGTACTATGATGTTTATGTAAACAAAATATCATGGAAAAAATTATCACTGTAGAAGAAGCCGAAAAGATTATTTAAAATATTAGAGTATACGAAAATAAAAACAAGATTTGAAGATCAATTTATTCGGATTTTTCGTTTTGAAGATCAATTTATTTGGTTCAAAATTTTTAAATCAGGATAACACATTATTTGTTTTATTTGTATAATTATTGACAGAAATATGTTTATGTGTATGATACGAAATGAATTTGCTATACAATGCATGTAATCATTATCTATGTGGAAAATGTATAGAAATATGTTTATTAACAGTGACGCGTGGTTTGTATTTCCCTCTCAACCCAAGGTAAACCTTAATCCATATACAAAAGGGTAAAACCTAGTTTTGCTCCGTTTCAAAATTACACATAAATATATTATTAAAATAAAGGAAAATCAAATAAATATTGATGTCAGATGCGTCACACACATTAAACGTCACGAAATATGAAACGACGTTTAATAACGACACACATTTATAATACATGACTAAAACCATTATATATACAATACATACATAAAAAATCTGTCATATCCTCAATATCTCCAGTTTTAAAAATAAAACTCAAAAAGATGAATCGCATCCCAGAAGATGTAGAAGACGATCCAACAACTCTCAGATGGTTTCCACCCAGAAAAAGGTACAAAACTATGCTGAAACTTATGAAGTATCGGCTACTATGTTTGGAAGATTACAGTGACACCAAAGTTCGTAAAATGGAGGTCGACGCGAAGATTGCCATGTTAGAGAAGATAAGAAACACTCTCAACTTCAATCTGGAAGCGGAGCTGGAGAGGTTGAGAAAAGACAAAAAATACACCGATAACAAATTCAGCCACACTCACCGCTACGACGTAGACTACAAAGCATCCGGTGTTAGATACTTAGGATAAGCGTATTTTTTGTTGTTTTAAAACGGTTTATATTTAGTATTTCGTTCTTTTTCGTTTTTTTTTTGCTGGTGTGATTTATTTTT
>OVBE01007307.1:0-18652 GCA_900406425.1 Iberis pinnata
GATCACCAGGCAATGACCCTTACCCTCAGGAACTGCTTTGCCCATAGATTGCACTTATCTTTATTTTATTCCCTGCTTTTACCTTGCATGCTTTTTTGCCTTAGAATTTATTTTTGCATGTTTCGTTTTCTATGTCTTTTTCTTTCTATGCATGTTCATTTACTTAGGACCTGTTAGAAACCCCCAACTTTCATATTCAACTTGAATTAGTAGTATCCATTGCATCTAGAATGGTTAATAGCATCACCCANCCTCTCCTTGGGTAATTCTCTCAAAATCTAAATAAAGCTTAAGTTCTAAAATCCTAAAACATAATGTATTTATAAGCTAAAAAAGTAAAATAACTGAAATAAAAAATTGGGATAAGCTTGAGGACTTGATTGCAAATTTTGGAAATTTTTTACTTTTTCTCGGGCAAAAAGATCGACCGGGCACTTTCGGGATCGATCGGGCACTCTTTTCATAGAATTCCAGGAGCAAATGCTCGATTGGGCACTTCTTTGCCCGATCGTGCACTCCAAGGTATTCCTGCGCGATCTTCTTTTGCGAGTCAGCTTGACCAGTTTTCAGTAAATTAGCCATAACTTTTGATTTCACTGATGGATCGACTTCAAACAACTTCCATATGCAAGCTAACTCATATGGCTGTCTTGTGTCAAAATTTAAGCTTCATCCATCGGTGGGAACATCTTCAAACATTGCTAAACTTATGACCCTTCTGCTGGAATCTGCATCTGCATATGTCAATTTGCATCCGTTTCGTGCAGAAATCTGTCTTTTTGTTCTAGAATGACCCAAATACCTAGAAAACCTGTAAAAGATATCAAATTGCAAGGAGAACACTCGGATAACACTTAATAGCAAACATAAATGCTCACTAGAAAGCGTTAAAACCAAGTAATATCACTTAGATGCTTTGCTCTCATGATCAGTAGTACCCCTAGGAGTTCGATCATAATACTCATTGTAGATTCCATCAGATTGTGCCTAGTTCTCAAACGATTTCCCAACCATCTTCCACATTCTTGTTGCGAAAATTCTCATTGCTTGCTATATTTAATAGCATTCGGATCTTGGGTAATGCTATGCGCTAGAGAGTGCTAAAGAGGGATTCCTTGCTAAATCTGTGATGTGGATATTGCAAGGTATAGTTCTTGAAACTATCTCAAGGTTCACAAAAAGTTATGCATTCTTCTGTGCAAACCTAGAGATTTCATTTCTCAATCTTGCAGTCCTCGAGGTAGAGAAAAACTTAGCTAAAAAGGCCTTCTTGCAATCATTCCAAGATGTAATTGAATTTTGAGGAAGTGATTTTTCCCATTGGTGGACTTTGTCAACCAAAGAGAAGGGTAATAGTCATAGCTTGAAAGCGTCTTCACTAACTTCATTGATCTTTGTGAGACCATAAAGTCTAGAAAACTAATCAAGGTGATCGAGAGTGTCTTCCATTGGTAAGCCATGAAACTTGTTCCCCTGAACCATAGCAATCAATCTATGCTTGATTTCGAATTTGTTGTTGTTGACTGCAGGTGGAACAATCTCATGGCATTGAGTATGAGTGTTTGGTTCATCTCCAGCACCAATAGGTCGTCCATTGGGCCGTGGTTTATTTTGATTGGTGTTGTCCGCCATTACTAAATCCAAACATTGCAGATGAGCGAGTCGCTTTTGTTCTCTTCTTGTCCTAGTATGTTGTCGTTCGAGTGCTCGAATGTCTTTAACGAGAGGAAGTAGATCAGACGGTCCTCTACTTTGCAACTGCATACACCTGAAGGTGTACAAACAAACATAATAGAGAAATTAGCAAAGTAAGAAAAGTGGGCTTAGTCTCAAAAAAATTCAAAGTTCTAATGGTTGAATACATCCTTGAAATGGCAACGACGCCAAATTAATAGTAAGATTTTTCAGTGTTAAACTACTTAAGTTCCCTATGTACTATCATAGTCATTATAGTATATAGATATCAATCCAATTCAAGGTGATTAACACACTAAAACTTATGAGAATCTATTCTAGTCTAAGCCATAATATGTTTGTGGTTCAATTTTTTTTTTAACACGCTTTATTAGAATTAATGTAATGATACAAAGTAATCCTCATACAGGGCCATGGAAATACATGTAGGTATAGTACTGTAAGATTTATATAAGAACAAAGGAGCTTGAATAGATTTGACCAAACAATGAGCTACTTTATTACAGCGATGAGGAGTCCATCGTAGTATAACTTCTTCAAATTTGCTTTGCCAATACATGTAGTCTCGAATCCAGTTAGTGAGCATAAAGTTTTGTTGCTTATTGGTAAGTATATTAACCAATTCTTGGCAATCTCCTTCGAATATTATTCTTTTGAATCCTAAAATCCAAGTATTTTGCATTGCCATAATAAGTGATTGTGCTTCAGCTTCCAATCCAGATTGTACTTTACTACCTAACGCGTGAGCTGATCGGATATATCCTCCCGTTGAATCTCTAAAGACCCAGCCAGATTTTAACTCAGTAATGGAGTTAATGAAGGCGGCATCATAGTTGCATTTGATGTAAGATTGTGGTGGTCGTGGCCATTCTGAAATATTCCTGGGTGGTTGTTTCGGTGGCTTTATGGGATTATTTAATCTTCAACTTTCCGCTTCACTGATTGACTTTTGGACAATGCTTTCCCAAGTTTCATGTTTGTGCTGAAAGATAAGCTTGTTTCTATCTTTCCATATGTGCCATAAAAACAAAAAATATAGATTGTCACATGAAGTACCACCAGATGGTATTAATGTAGGTGTAAAGAGGTATTCGAGTTTAGTTAAAAAGGATACATCTTCATCAAGTAGGTTTATATTGGGAAGTGGGTTAGATAACCATATATTGGAGACATGTGGACATGTGAAAAAGATGGTTCAATGTCTCTTCCTTTCCACAAGCATGGCAAGTCGCATCAGGAATCATATGTCGACGGTGGAGTTCATATTTTGTTGCCAAAATATTAATCGTTGATCGCCATAGAAAATGCCTAATTTGTGGTAGGATATCAAGCTTCCAAATTTTGTTTGTGGTACAATTTAAACATTCTAAATTAAGCATTAAACAAAAGTCAACAAAAATTCAAACAATCAAAAATCAACAGTAATTATGAAAAAATCAATTGAAAATGGAAATGTAAATCAAGATAAAAGACTAAGCAAATGGGCAAAGGTAATTGACTCGAGTGATAAAATGACATTCTATTATGCTAATATTCACTTTCTAGTGCTAATCCTTGGCCTATAATTTTTTAATTAGACTAATCCACTCTCGTGGCACTAATCCCTCTCTTAATCATGCAACTAAAAACAATCTCTTGGATAATTATACAATAAGAGGCAATAAGGTCTAATTTATGATAAACCACTAAACTAAATAAAAACAATTTCTTGGATAATTACACAATAAGAGGCAATAAGATCTAATTCATGATAAACCACTAAACGAAATAAAAATAATCTCTTGGATAGTGTCATTTAGTAAACAATAGTTGGTTCAAAATTTTCATCGAACACCTTTAGGGCACAATTCATCCTAAAATCTAAATTTGATTGATCAAGTCAAACCTAGCATTTAGCACACCTATTGATTGAAGATTTAAGCTATTCAACTCCTAAACATCATATCCAATCACCTAATTACCATAATCTACCTAATCCATTTGCTTAAAGTGAACTACTCACTAATCATAGATAAAACACAAGTTCTAGTGATGAAGATGTGTAGAATCATGATTAGAAACATAAAATAGAAAGAGTTTAACAATCTAAACAAAGATCAAACTCCAAAATAAACAAATATTTAAATGTTTACAAAGATATTCTAAAGAGATTAAAGCATAAAAACTTGTCTCTAAAAGTTAGGTCTAAAGACCTTATATATTGTCCCGAAAGAGGCAATGGGTTAACCCAACACAATTGGGTTAACCTAATTGAAAATTGGTTTAAACCATAAAAAGAAGTCAAAATGTTGACTATATTGGTCTAGGATCGGTTTGGACTGGCGATCCTCCCAACCGATCCAAGTCTCTGGTTTTCTCCAAATCTTCACATCGGTTAGTGAAACCGATCCGGCAAACCGATCCTCCTCCATTTTCATCCTTTTCTTGAATTTTTGAGCTCCTTAGTCCATGTTTTGGTTCTTCCACTTCAATCACCTAATAATATGAAATACAATTTAAATGCATGCCAAAGTAACCTATTTATATGAGAATCTACCTAAAGTGAGTGCTAAATAAGAGATATAATGCACTAATACACAACACATCACTAATCTTTTATAGTGAGTAGAAATGGGTTTGTGTGTTTGATCTTTGAGCCCAATTTCTTTCCCTTTAGAACATTCAAAATCTTTGGTATAAAGGAGAATATTTTTCTTTTAATTGGTATAACAAATAAGTTTTTCATAATGGTTCGTCACTTTTACTGCACTTTTTAAAAATGGTTAAGGGGTAAATTTTTTTTACAAAATCAAAAGACTAGTTTTGTTTCAACTTAGTAAGAGGGATCGTGAATAATAATATTCGTATTTTATTGTTCATATCCGCTGTTAAAATAATTATTCAATTTTTACCAATTTTTTGTCTCTTTAATCTCTGTCTATTAATCGAGCCTTAGTGTTTCTTTATATTTCGTTTTTATTTATAACTTTTTAGATAAAAAAAATCTATGTTTCAATGAAAATATTATACTTAACTTTTTAACCTAACAAAAATTATTTGTATTTTCAAGCTAATAATTATTTTACCTATTTCCGAATCATTGAGTCATTCAATATGATTGATAATTGATTTTTTTACTTTATCTGATTTTTTTTACTTTATCTGTTTCACCGTAACGGGTAACAAAAAAAAAAAAAAAAAAAATCTNAAATATCGTTTTAAAATTATTATTTCCATTTCAAATTAAGTAATTTTAGGTTTTTAATTTTAATTTTGACAATATAACTTAAAATTTAATGAAAATAACGCTATGTTGTGATTAAAACAGTTTTTTTTTCTCCCTGCCAAAAAAAAAGAGTTTTTTTTTTCTCTTGAATTGATGTAACTAACAACTTGAATCATCATATCATTGACAAAAAATCATTGTATAGAAATATACTCTACATAATAAAATTTTAATAATAAAATAAGTTCACACGTTGGCATCATTAGAAATTCAATCATTAAGATACTCACATTCAAGATATAATCCCAGATTACTAAACTCTACAAAAATTGGCAGAATAGGTACCAACAATGTTGTTTCTTCATCCAACAACAATTAACATACTCCTAACATATTAATCGCATAATACATTATTAACAAAAAATAAAATTAATAACACACATACATACAAAAATTACCCAAAATTATACAATCAATTAAATGTACAAACTAAAAAGCTTGTGCATTTAAGCAAAGATGGTACAACTAGTTGAAAGCTAATTAATACAACAATTTTTATTTGGTGGTTGGAGATCTTTATTGGTTACAAGAGACTTGTAACTAAACTGATAACATAAATTCACAAGAGTTGTTGCTTGTGTTTAAAATGTAATAGAAAAACGAAAAATGCTAAATTGTTCATAGAAAAAGAGAGGACGGTTTAATGGTTTCTAGTCGTTGAAATTTGATATGTTAGTTTATGAAAAGTACTAAATCTGTTCAAATATGAAATTGCTTAATCTTTTTTATTTAAACTTATCCTAGTGTCTATCTATTGATTTTCAAGACTCCCCATGAGAAGGGTTCGAACCTGTAGTGGAACCGCCTGCGATTTTAGGTTAAAAGAAAGAGAGAAAACGAAATTGAGGCAAATTCATGCGCTCTAGGGTTTCTTTATTGATCAAAGTGTTAATCTTTATAATAAACTAAAGTCCTTTATATAATGTCCCAAAACCCGATCCCATTAGGAAAACCTAGAAAATTTCTTATTCCTAAAACAGACCGTACCATACCCCGGGGACTGAACTTGAAAACTAATCCTAGCCCAACTAACCATGTTAAACCGACGCCAATTCTATTGGCCCTTTAATATTTTATGTCATATTTATAACAAACTTCACCTTGACATAAAAACAATCTCTACAAATCCATAGTTGCACACTTATCTAGTTTCAGGGGGCATCCTTCTTCTTTTAGCAGCGGAAGACTTGGAGTATGTCCAAACAATGCTTGAATTTCTCCCTTATGATTGGCTTGGTTAACATGTTAGCTGCATTTTCTGACGTATGCACTTTTTCCAGTAAAACTTCACCTTGAGCTGAAAGCTCTCTGATCTTGTGAAACTTCACATCTATGTGCTTTGTTCTTGCATGATATTTCGTCAAAAATAATGCACTTTGACTATCACAGTGTAGCTGAACACCACCTTGATCAACACCCAACTCTTTTGCAAGTCCCTTTACCCATAACGCCTCTTTAGCTGCTTCTACAATAACCATGTATTCAGCTTCAGTGGTAGACATTGCAACAACAAATTGTAACACAGATCTCCAACAAATAGGACCTCATGCAAGAATATAAATATACCCTGTAGTAGATCTTCTGTTTTCTAGATCACCTGCATAATCTGAATCTACATATCCCACAACCGAACTACACTTTTTACCTCCAAACATTAGCCCATAGTCATTTGTACCTGCCAAATACCTGAGAATCCACTTTACTACGGTCCAGTGTTCTCTTCCAGGATTAGACATGTACTTGCTTACTTGAATAATAGCTTGTGCCAAATTTGGTCTAGTGCAAACCATATCATACATCAAACAGCCAATTGCGCTAGCATAAGGAACTTTCACCATATCTCTAATTTCTTCATCAGACTTAGGGCATTGAGAAGCTGAAAGTCTGAAGTGGATCGCTAAAGATGTAGACACAATCTTGGCGTTTTTCATGTCAAATCTTTCTATCACCTTTTCAATGTAACTCTTTTGAGAAAGCCATAATCTCTTTGAGTTTCTATCTCTACTAATCTCCATTCCAAGGATCTTCTTTGCAGATCCTAGATCCTTCATTTCAACTTCTCTTCCCAATAGCCTTTTCAATTCTTCAATATTCTCCATATTGTTTCAAGCAATGAGCATGTCATAAACATACATCAACAAGAATATGGGAGAACTAGTATCCAGCGATTTAGTATAAATGCAGCAACCATACTCACATCTTTGATAGCCTAAATCAATCATATGAGAATCAAAATATTTGTACCATTGCCTAAGAGCTTGCTTCAAACCGTAGACCGAAGGTCCCCGAACCTCTGAAAACTAATCCTAGCCCAATGTTAGACTGACGCCAATTCTATTGGGCCCTTTAATATTTTCTGTCATATTTATAACATAACCTACTCAAAAAGCATAGGAAAAACATGACGGCATCACTCAGACATTCCACCGGTAAGTCATAGCCGGATCATGACGGACCACCTACTAAGAAAACGACATTGGTAAAACCCAAAGCGGCCAAAAAGACGACATGCATAGACATCCGCATCCAAAATAATCTGGAACCGTACCTCCACGACCATCACCGCAATGGCCGCATCTCAAAGAAGCCAACCCCTTCGAAGCACCACAATCGACATGCAGCTGAGCGCCGCCGCAACGACATGCAATTGGTCCAAAGAAAAAAAACAGAAGCGGTTGGCCCTGCATGATAAAGAGATGATATAACAAATTGAAGCTTGGGAGGCATGGAGCATGATATAGAAATTTTGTAATCATTCTTCTTAAAAATGGTGTTACGCTTTACATTCACGAGTAAATTTGGCGAATGATGAACCTTACATTCTAGATGACTTTGTAGAAGTATTTGCATTTTTTTGCACTTTCTGCTTTTTGGTAAACTTTCGTGAGGAAAGTTAAACTTTAGTCATCTATTATAGCCTTATTTTCTATATTCATTATCTCTTTGGACATGTCACATTCTAAATAATTATATATATTTCTCTCTCCTATCATTTTTCAGATTTTTTATTTTATTTTTTTCAATCTTTAAAACCACTTATTTCATAGTATATATTTTCAAAAAAAAAAAAATTATACCAAAAGTCATAATTTTTCGGTGCTCTATAAATATGTACTTGGTTCATTAAATTTAAACATAGCAAAAAAAAAATGTCTCTTTATTTTTGTTATCTTTTAATAAAATCATTCTCTTAATGTTTAAACATTGTTTTAATATTCTATGTGCACAATTTAATCCATTTTATGATATTGATGCACTTTGTGTACAACGTCATAATCTCGTGTACACGACGTGTACACAAGCTGCATGATTATTGTGTATACAGAATAATTAGCATCGTGTACATAATATCGCGTATACAACGTTGTACACAGAATCCATGATCAAGTATACACAGACTGCATGATCATCATGTACACACCGTTGTACATAGACTGCATGATCACAATGTACACGACGCTGTACACAAACTATTTGATCATTTTTTACACAACATGCCTGATTATTGTGTACACAAGTATTGTGTACACGATTCTGTACACCGACTGTATGACCGTTATATATACTAAATAATTACACAAGTGTCGTGTATAGGCGTGTGAGAAATTTTTTGTCTTTATATATCCAAATAAGATGAAACAAGTGTCTATTTATATAGTACGAAAAATAATAATTTTTGGCATAATTTATATTTTTTTTATAAAATATATACTATCAGATAATTGATTTTAATAATTAAGGATAAAAACATCACCTATCTCTTCTTAAAAGAATGTTAAATAAAGAAGGTCTTATAAAGTGGTAAGCTCACGCATTGCTTTTATATGAATCAACACGATTTATCTCCTCTTTTCTCTCGAAGAACAAAATGTCCATTGATTCTCTCGAAATAATCCAAAAATGCACTAATAACAAAATGTGCATAATTTTTTAATAATTGTATTCACATAAAAGTTGTAGATAAATATTAGACAAAGAAAAAGACTAAAGAAAAATAAATGAAACAACAATGATAAGAATAAAATTTTCTTTTAATAGTTTTCCATGTCAGTCCCGAACCAGACCTTTTTAAAAATAAAAAGACTAAACCGATAATTTTAAAACAATAACGATATACTGTTTAAAAAATGGAATCCTTTACTTGCTTATCTTATTAAGTCTGCGTGCTAAAAATCTTAAACACATAAAAGTACAAATTGGAAACATTTTCTTTCTCTTGGTCACTTCTCTCTTTAGAAGCTCTCGAGGTTTCTAGATCCGAAAAGTGGTTTTGGAGAATTTTTGCCACCGCCGCTTCGGAGTTCCGCCGTGCTCCACGACCCTGGTTCCACTGATGAATGCAGCGCTGGTGCTCCCCAACAACTCTCTCTCTCTCTCTCATCCTCTATCAAGCTCTCTTTAATTCCTTCTCTCTTTCCTCACCGAAGATATCGAGAATGCGAAGAAGTAGAGGCACGACGTCGATGGTTCCGACCGGTCTTTCAATCTAGCGCACTTCACGGAGGCAGTCGGTGGAGGGTGTGGAGATCTCAAGATCCTCGGGATCTAGTCTACGTTGGACAAGCGTAGCAGGATCTGCGGCGGTTAGGTGATGACTCTCGTCGTCATTGGATTTGGCTTTTTCTTTTTTGCTACATGTCAGATCCGTCCTCCGGTAGTTGGAAACCTACCTCCATCTCCGAAGCCGGCTGAGGCGTTAAAAAGACCTTCTCTCCCTCTTTTGTTTTTTTTTTTTGTTTTTTCGTGTGGAAAGCGACAACGGTCCTATGCTGTTGTTTTTTTGGAATCGGCGTCGGACCACCGGAGGACATATTATGATGGTTCGACAGTTGACAACGCCAACAAATGCTTTTAAGTTTTTTATTAGTATTCTCGGGCTCTAGATCAGTTTTCATTTGCTAGTCTGGACCGCTTATTTGACCTTAGAATCTTAATCCAGAGATAAAAATAGTTAGGAGTTGATGTTGAGTTGTTTGGAGATTAGGCTGAAACACTGTTTGGGCTCTATATATGTATTATATAAATTTTTTAATAGAAAACTTTTTAACCAAAAAAAAAATCTCTCACACATTTTTAAATTGACCTAAAGGTGTGAATATTCTAGTTTCTTAAGCGTTGTGTAATAGAATATAACAAGTATAAGTTATGAATATTATTGACTTGAGAACATTCGTACGAGTTTGACGGTCAAACTTTGACCTCTAGATAATTTGACTCAGGTGACAAAACAATTATGATATTGTTCTTGCATGATTAATACTTTACCAAAAAATATAAAAAAATATGTTTCTTTTTAGGTTGAGCAGACATTAGCTTAAAATTAATTATATCATTATGAATAAATATTAATCGGTCAACCAAATTGACATACAAATAATTTGGTGATTTGTTTAAAACATACAAAATATGAGTTGAGTGAGTAATTTTTTATTTAAATGGTCAAAAATCTAATAATTTTTATTGCTTTGTGCAGATCTGTGATTGCTTTGTGCGTTTGGTGGTACGTAATGTATTCTCTGTTTTGGCATGTTGGGTTTTGTGATTTTCTCTTGATTATGATTATTTTTATTGGTAGTCTTAAACATTCAGAAATTGCTCATTAAACTGTTGATTTTTTCCATGATTCAACTATTTTGGCTGTGTTTGAGCAATCTTCTTAGTATTATCCTTGTTTAGAGTTTTTGCTTTTAGTTTCTCTTGTTAGAGATAAACTTTTGCTAGCAGGGATTCAACCTTCGAACCTAGGTTTGGAGCTCAATTAAATATTTTCCTCATGTGTTATTAGGCTTGAGTGCATATCATTGCATGATGAGATGTAAATTCTTCATAGCCTATGAAGTTTCTGCATTTAGATGATATGTCGTAGCAACAATGATCTTGGAGCTAAAGTCTTTAAATCGACTTGTCTTCTCCAAATACATCAACAGTTTAATCAATGCTTTTCATTGTATTTGCGTTATTATCAAACATATTTTAATCTGTTTTATCTTGGTTTCTTTTGCTTATGTCTGTCTATCAGATTTGTTCTCATGTAACTTTTCTCCAAGCAGTTAATCTAATGAGAACTATGGTTTGACAAAAAAAATTGTTAACCTTCTATTTATAAAAAAACACAATAATATCTAACTATTGCTAATATATATGATAATGAAGTATTATTTTTGGTTACAATCATTTTAATACATTTCTTATTACAGGTTTACATTCTGAGAAAAAAAATATTTATATTAAGTTTTAATACAAGGAAATAATTTTTTAAAATATAATATAAAACTAAATCATATTATGAAAAATGTCATTGTTATTAGTCTTATTTTTCAAGAACAATCTCTTATTATTCAAATCTTTCTTTGATTTATCACTAAATCAAGAACAATCTCTCATTTTTCAATTTTTTTTTTTTTTTGATTTATCACTAAGTCAACAACAATTTCTAATTTTTCAGAAAAAAAATATTAATATATGGAGACATCCCCTTCATTATTATTAGGAAAAAATGTCAATGTCGATGCTAAAAATAGTGTGGATCAAATAAGTAAACTTTTATATGTTAGTTTGGATATGAGTTAAGGGTGAAATTATTATCCGGGATCCAAAGTTCGATATAAGATTCGCTCCAAAAATTAGAATATTTTTGGAGCTTGGATCCATATCTGAATATTAAAAAAATTTGGTCCGGATGTCCGGACCAATATATATTAAATATATTCTAATTGTGTATATAATTATATATATATAATGATAGTTTTATATATGTTTAAATATTTATTATGTTATTTTAATAAAAATATTTTAATTTTTTATTATTTTAAACTATATAAATTTAATTTCCTTATAAAATATATTTAAAATAATTTTTTTAATCATCTTTCTATTTTTAAAATATTTCAAAAAAAATTTGTTTAACTTTTTTTTATTTCAATTTTTTTTGTAATGTTGACTCATATCTGGATCGGGATAATCGTGATATCCGCGGATCTGGATATCTGTGATATACACGGATCCGGATCCGTATTCTTTTTGTTCACAGATCCATCTCACCCCTAGTATGAATGTAAATTTTGGGTATGAGTCGGGTAATAGCGGATAGAGGTCGGGTACATGTATTTTTGGGTATGAGAAATTTACCTAAATCATACCCGTAATAGTATAGATCGGGTAATTGCCGGTATGGATCATATAGGAGTGGGGTCGGATAGTAAAAATGATACCCATAAATACATGAACTCGTAATATATAGGGAAAATATGGATAATTCAACTAATATTAATAAAATTTATAATTTATAACAAATGATTTTTTACTTTATTCATTATTTCTTATAATTTTTTCCGTAAATTTATTAAGATATTTATATGACATGAATTATAACATTTTAACATTTACTACATTTTATATTTTGTTAAACCATAAAATATTTTGACTTATATAGAATATACTACTAATATTATTAATCGTATAACATATTTATAAGTTTTAAGTAATAAAATGGGTATTTCGGGTACCTGAATAATTATTTTTATCCTATCTTATCCGATCTATACCCGTTTTAAAAAATTTCTTAATCCAAACGGATAATTATTAATACCCATAAATATGGGTCAGGTATATGTTGGGTCGGGTTACACGACCCGACAGTCCTAAGTTGGGGAAGATCTTATCACAATTGTCAACTGAAGAAGCCATAAGAACAAATGTTTTGTTCAAACAATAAATGTGTCTAGAAAAAGATACCTCATATTTTCGTTGACATACAAAACATCATTAATTTCAGCGATATTCTTCTGCCTATATGACTAGATCTTGGTGCTACATTGATTACCAATGTTTATTTTTGCTTACATAGTATATTTATAATCATTGTTTTGTCTTTTCAAATATTTATTAAACCATAAAATATAATACGAAGAGAAAAATTAGAAAAAAACCTTAGTAATCATTGTAGCACCAGATCTAGTGATATAAACAGAAAAATTTTATTGATATGTTTCAAATACCAAAAAAATAAGATATATTTTTCACACACACATCCATCGTTTGAAAAACGCTTGTTCTATGGCTTATTCTGTGACAATTTTGATAAGATCTTCGTTGAAATATCTTTTGAAAGTTTACGTATTAGATCTACATTATTTTTGGCATCAACAATGATAGTTTTGCCTATTAATAATGATGAGAATGTCTTCATAGATTGGATTGATAAAAAAAATATTTGAAATTGAGAGATTGTTCTTGATTTGGTGGAAAAAAAGAATTTGTGGATAGTCTTTTCAAATTGTAACAACGAGATACATTGGAAAACTCAAGTTCTATTTTTCCTATATATTTAAAATTCTGGTTATTTTATTTAGGAAGTAAATCACCGATTTTAATGTCGATTTATTTCTTTGACTTTAGAAAATTTTTGGAAGTAAATTACCGACTTTAATGTTGTTACTAAGTATTTTCGTATGCGGTCAGCTAAATTTTATAAAAAACATCATCATAAAACTTATTTTACAAAAATACCCCTAAAACTTATTACTCCAAGAAACTAAACTAAAATAGTATTATTACCTAGATAACTGATTAGATAAACATGATGGTTAAAGTTATTGTCGCATATGATATTATATGATTTGATGGAGAACATAGAGTCGCAATTTAAGGACAACCGAGCTCCGATGTTTTCGCTACATCGAACCGATGAGAACTTTAGCTTTGTCCTTTACTACCGGTGGCGCTCTTTTACATGTGAAAGTGAGTCCGACAGAAACATCATCGGATATTTTCTTTCTCTTTGTTCCAGGCTTTGTCGTTTTTGGGTTTCAGCTTCCACCACGGCTAGTCGGCTGCCGAAACCAGTTTTAATAGCATCCGCTGATTATGGCTGAACGGTGACGGATCTAGGATTTTTTTCTAAATTCACTATTTTTCATTTAACCATGGTTATCTATTTTAATTGCGGTTGGATATTGTACTAAGGTTAGGCTTTAGGTTTGTGTAGGTTTTGAATTTTGTTGTAGTAGACTTGATTTGCTTAAGATATTGGTCTAAGAAATTATGATTTTGTAAAAATTCAAATTTTCGGATGTACTATACGCATTTAAGTAGCAAATAATTTTTAAAAATGCAACATATGTAAAAAGAAGAAAGATTGCAATATATATATATATATATATATATATATATNTTTTGGTTTCATATACACGTCCATGTGATTAATATTGTTTCAGCGTAATAGTTTATAGTTATCATACCAATATTTTTCTTTCTATTTTCATTTATGGTCTAGAGGTCATTCATGATAGCTTAAGCTTGAAGCTATCTTGAGTGACAAAGAAGTTTTCTTATATAAGTTTAGATAAGATAAGATTATGAGATAATCTAGATATGTTTAGGAGATATCTATAATATATTTTAGGAGTTATCTAATCTTATATGTAATCTAATAAAGAATAGAAAATCAGAAACTATATAAGGAGATGTTGAGTTGTGGCATAACTTATGAGAGTTTATGAGATTTGAGAGGTTTATGTTTTGAGAGATTTTCCTTAATATAATAAAGAAGAGTTATTTCTTTATCTGAGAGTCTCGTATTCCAACAATTGGTATCAGAGTTTAAGGTGAAGTTCTGCACGAAATTTGCACGAATCTGATTCAGGTTTTGTTCATAACGATTTCTGCACAGATTTTGCACGAAACGAATTTTACACAAAATATTCACAGATCAATGTGAAGGTCAAGATCGAAGATATCGACAATGGGACACATCATGACTCTAAGAGAACGACCGAGAGAAGGCGAATCTTCTGCGATTCAATGTCCCATGCTCAACTCAACAAACTACATGGTATGGGCTATAAAGATGAAGATCACGTTAAGGGTGCATAAAGTACGGGAAATAATAGAAGAAGAATCAGCCAACGTTGAGAGGAACAATTTGGCTATGGCGCTATTTTTTGAGAGCATACACGAAACACTAGTTTTGCAAGTAGGCGAATTAGATACGACGAAGAAGGTTTGGGAAGCTATCAAAGCAAAACATGTGGGAGCAGACAAGATCAAAGACACAAGACTACAAACATTAATGGTTGAGTTTGATCATCTGAAGATGAAAGATTTAGAAAAAATTGATGATTCCAGTGGAAAGATATCAGAGATATCATTAATGCCAGCTTCGTTATGAGTTGTCATTGAGGAATCTAAGATGGTGAAGAAGTTTCTTTCAAGCCTTCCACCAAAGAAGTAGATACACATAGTAGCTTCCCTTGAACAAGTATTGGATCTCAATACAACAAGCTATGAAGATATCATAGGAAGACTAAAAACATATGAAGAACGTATATGTGAAGAAGAAGAAGGAGCGCAAGAAAACCATAATACATTAATGTATTCAAACTTCGAATCTCAACAAACATACGACAATGGAGAGTTCAAAAGCAGAGGTCGAGGAGGACTTTTCAACTCAAGAGGTAGAGGTCGTGGAAGAACCAATGGTGAAAGAGATATGTTAAAAGTCATATGTTATCGATGTGATAAAGTAGGACACTATGCATCGAAGTTTTCAGACCGACTTTTGAAGCTACAAGAAGCGCATGAACATGACATTGATGAAACACAAGATGCATATGAACTCATGTTACATGAGGAAGTATATCTGAATGAAGAGCGATTCATACCGAGTAAGTTCGAGAAAACCGCAGGTAAAGAAGATATCTGGTATTTAGACAATGGAGCTAGCAATTATATGTCTAGGGATCAAAGATACTTTACAAAAAAATCAATAGCTCAATCACTAGGAAAGTACGTTTCGGTGATGATTTTTGAATCGACATCAAAGGAAAAGGGTCAATCTCACTCATTAATATGAATGGCAAACCTAGGGTATGGACAAATGTGTACTTCATTCCTGGTCTTAAGATTAATATCATTAGTCTTGGACAAGCAACATAATCAAGCTGCGATATAAGGATGAAAAGAGAATGGCTCGTGATGAAATATATAAAAGGAAACTTGTTGGTCAAAACAAAAAGAAGCAAAAATCGACTATACATGGTCAATTATAAAATACAAGCGATGACAAAGCAATGTTTTACCTTTAAACGTAAGTACTTGATTTTAAAAGAAAGGGGCTCTTTAAATTCAATAGGGAAGGATAAAGAGCTAGAGGCTCTGGAAAAGAAGATCCCATGTGACATCTCGTAACTCAATCAGATTTTTATGGAAGATGGAAAACGAAAGTGCCGGAAGAACGAAACAGATGAACGAGCAGAGAACAAACCAGAATCTAGAGATAAGATGGGATTATCCCACACTTCTGAGGGGGCATATATAACCTTGATATCAGTTAAAAGAGATGTTTCTGGTTGGGAAAATATTGTCGAAGAAGAAAGAGCCAGAGTGTCGGAGTTGCAGACAATTGAGGAGACGTCACGGGAGGATGATGAATTGCGTCAAAAAGTTGAAGTGGGCTTAAGATATTTATTAGGCCAGGACGAGCATGAAGGAAACGTCTTGGTAGTGGGCCTAAGTGAAGTTAAAGTCCAATTGAAGTTAGGTGGCGTGAGGGTTAACAATGTGGGATTCTCTGTTACAGACTTTGGACACATCAAAATTACGAAGAAACCATGTGGGTCCACGAAAATGGGATTTAATGGGCCTGTTTTTGATAAAGAAGGTCATGTGGTATAACGTGACACTCGTTTATTTAACAAAGTTTATTCCATAAAGAAGAAACTGCTTTGGCTACAGTATGATATGAAAAAGGCTGAGTACATAGATGCTAAAAGGAAAATTAAGGAAGCCATGGATTCATTGGGTGAAGCTGGAAGGATCTGAACAGTATGAAGGAACCTATTGAAAAGAAAAAGAAGTAGAAAGCATAGATTGATTCGAAATGCAATAGGGTTAAAAATCTCCTTGAAGCAAAGACATAAACGTTCTGGCCGGCTGGAGAAAGAAGATGAAGCATAAGCTCGTGTAGTGGTAACTTACAAAGGACTAGATGAGTTGAAGAAACATGAAGAGCATCTTCAAGAAAGGATTCTGAAAGCTAATGAGGATCTCGCTGTGGCGGAACAAAAACTTCAGAGAATGCATGTATATGAACATCCCATGGCCCAATTTGAATAGTTGAGCTTTCAAGTTGCAGAGCTGCATAATAATATAAATTGGAATCGAGACCAGAAGGTAGACAACGAGAGGCTCTTATCTCATAAGAAGCTTGAAGGAAAAGTAAGAGAAAATGAAAGAGAGAGAAGGTTTTTGAGCAAGAGAAGAGGTTGGAAGAGGAGCATATACAGTCTCTAAAGAAATCACTAGAGAAAGAGTGGGTTAAGTTAAAAGATTCAATTAAGGAGCTAAAGACTCAAAGGGAAAAATTAGATAATCAAAGACATATGCTTATTGAAGCTTTTGATGGAGAAAACGTGAATGTACCAGAGGAGAAGGAAACTTTAGATACCATTGGTTTCCAAGTTATTGTTTCTCAACTTACTTCAGCGAGAAAGAGATTTGAAGGCCACATAAATGTGTTAAGTAATGCTTGCAAAAAGGTGAGTGAATCGGTGGAAATTGTTTTTAAAATGGATTGGTCAAAGTCAAAGATTAATGAAGCTTTCTTTGAGAGGAGGAAAACATATGATGAAGTGGATAAGAGTGTCATTTCAGGCCGTCGAATTGTGCCCGAAGACAAACATGAACTATGATCAAGTAAAACACAGACGCTTAGTGGTATGGTCGTCATTAACAAAACCGTGAAGATCACAAAAGTTACATGCGAGACAAATATCATCAACAAGAATCCTAAAGGATGTCATGGAAGAGCAATGAAAGAGTGTATGAGATACTTACGAGGAATCGTCACATTTGGATTAGTCTTCAAGGAATCAGACTCAGAAGATATGAAGTTAGTTGGTTATATCAATGGTAGTTACAACGAAGATTCTAATGGTGGTAACAGCACAATTGGTCGTGTGTTCTATCTTAGTAGAATCAAATATCAATGAGATTCTTCGTCCATGTAGCACCATGATCTAGTAATATGGACGGAATAATCTCATTGATATTGATATGTTCGCATGTTAAAAAAAAAGATGAGATATCTTTTTCCACACACACGTTCATCATTTAGAAAAACACTTACTCTTATGGCTTTTCAATGGAAAACTTTCAATACGATGTTCACCGAAATATCATCTGAAAGTTTAGTTATTTGATTTACATTTCCTCGCATCAACAATGGTAGTTTTTCCTAATAATAGTGATAATGATGTATTCATAGATTGGATTGATAGAGAAAGATTTGAAATTGAGAGATTTTTCTTGATTTGGTGGAAGAAAAAGAATTTGAAGGTAGTCTACTGAAATTGTAGTAACTAGATGAATTGGAAAGTTCAAGTTCTATTCTTCCTATATAGTTGAAATTTTTGTTGATTTATTTCTTTGACATTGGCAAAAATTAGTAGGTAAATTACCAAATTTAATGTATTGCTAAATATTCTCGTGTACGGTCAATCAAAGTTTAATACATTTCTTAAAAAACTTAGAAAAGTACCATCATGAAATTTATTATACAAAGTATCCAAAAACTTATTATTCTAAAAATACAAGTAAACTAAAAATATTACCATAAGAACTAATAAATAATAAAGATGGTTACCATTATTGTCGCATATGATATCATATAATTTGGTTATATATATATATATA
>OVBE01007308.1:0-18646 GCA_900406425.1 Iberis pinnata
AGCTAAAAAGTGATAAGAAATGTTATGCACAAACCATGAAATTCAAGTGTTATCAAACCTGGAACGCGATGCACCTCAAAATTATTATGACTAAGAAATGACACCGTAACAAATTGATCTACGAGACGACTAGATCCCCGAAAAGGGTACGTTGGCAACTTTTCGCAAAAAAGTGCAGTTGTCCCACCTCTTTTAAAATCGGGGGGGGGGGGGGGGGGGNCTCCCATATTTCAAAATATTCTCGCTTATATACTCGACATTTCTGAAACTTCTCCAAAATAAGAAAAAGGCATTCTTACTTATAAATTTACAATATCTCTTAAACGTATTCGACTCCACTCAATAAATTATCGTATAACCCGGAAACAGAAATCATATGAGCACTTTTCCTAAAAAAATAAAAAAATTTCCTCGTTCGCAAGGAAAAGCATGCCCTTCGATGAACCGCATGAACATCTCTC
Organism: Iberis pinnata; assembly: GCA_900406425.1. Taxonomy (NCBI): domain Eukaryota; kingdom Viridiplantae; phylum Streptophyta; class Magnoliopsida; order Brassicales; family Brassicaceae; genus Iberis; species Iberis pinnata. The sequence goes on from OVBE01007308.1 coordinate 462, forward strand.
GAACATATCCTAAAACGCAAAACCTTTGAACAAAAAAGAACTTTCAGAAAAAGCGAGACGTCGTGAACTTCCAAAAATAAACTTCTGAACTTGTACGAACAAAGTCTATACAGACTTTAAAACCAAAACAAGCAGGCACTTGCTCCTGAATCAAACACGTCACCTAACAATTCGTAAGATTGGTTCTCATACATCCGACACATGGATAAAGCGCTATAGAAACAAAAATTTCAGTCAGCACTTCCGAACGACTTAAGAATTTTCTTTGGAGAGATGCTCGGTTAACGATCAATGCGATATATCCCATAGTCCAATATCGAAATAGAATCATTGAAATCATAAATGGGATATGTAAGTCGGGATAGTCACTAAACCCTCTAAAAATGATAATAAACCTAGGTCTTTCCTTAAACCCAGCATTCTGGTCTCTAACATCTCTAGATATAGTATCAAAAACTGATACGAGATCCCTAAATTTGTCTCCTCGCTTACCTCCGCGTATTCAGAAAACCCGGAAACTAGACTTTTGGGAAAAACTCGCATCCAAAATGAATAAGCGGATAGGGACCATCGGAGAACAAGATATGAACTGACTACTTTTATCCATAACTCCAACTCAATAACGCTGACATAATACAAAACCACAATTCATTAATAAAAACCCACATACGGCTAGGCCATGATTTTAAACGACCATACTAGGCCAAAGAAAACATATTCGAAAAACTTAAAACGTCCTAAATAGGAAACAACTTCGTTCATCATTCAGGACAAGCACCTCGTCCTCATCCGCTGCACCATTAGAGTCTGTTGTCATGCCATTTACCTCAGTTTCACCTGCGTCACGGGGCTCGGCGTCTTCACAACCATGCTCCACTAGAACATCAGCAGACTGCGGAAGAAATGAGTCAGTAATACCTGGTCCGGCTCCAACCACCGGGACTGTGCGACTCGACGAATCACCTGCAGTCTACACTTGACGTTGTAGATAGCGCAACTCATTCGCCTTTGCTTTCCCATATTTCTTCTCCTTCAGCAGAGACCTCAAAGTCTTTCCGAGATCCCTCTCGAGCCGACTAATATGAGTTTCGAGTTGAGATACCTCTGAAGCTTGGGTGCTATCAATTACTCCCAGCTTTGCCTCCAACCGCTAGGATTTTTCCTCTGACTTAGTAAGCCTCTCCATAAGGCACTCCATCTCCGATCCGCAATCGCTGAATATCTTATCAATCAAATATGCAAGCTGCACAAAATAAAAGGGGGTGAGAAAATAACAAACCCGATAAACACAGAGTAATATAAATACGAACCTTGGTGCGATACCGCAACATCGCACTCAAACCCGAAGCTCATGGCGGCGAGGATCTAGTCTCGACCCCTTTTGCACAATTCCTCTTCGTAGGTGCCCCAGAAGTAGGACAAGGCCTCTTGCGTCCCCCAGGTGAGCAACGAGGTTGGCTCCTACAGCAGGTAGCCCCAGGAAAATCTCTCGTTTGACAGGAGGAGGAAAAGGCATAAAATCAGCCCCATGCTCGGAATCTCCGACAAGAACTAGGGTTATCGAAGAGCCTATTGGGTGAATTTCACCACGATCCAGATTGGCCATGGAAGGGGGCATCAACTCAAGCATGACGAGAAACGTTACATGTGGGTCAAAGATCCTGTCGGAATATCAGAGGTAGGACACTCCGTCTTGACGTCATGGTGAAACATCTCCTCTTGGAAAGCAATGAACCCCGCCAGATGAACGCGAATTGCTTCGCAAACCGGAGAATCAGAAGAACTTTCCCAGAGAGTACTACCTACAACGGCATTGTTATCTTTTTGAAGAGAAGTCATCTTAACAAAAGCTTCCAAGATAGAAGTTTGAAGGAAGTTGGGAAAGAATGAAAGTGAAGGTTGAGAATCCATTACTTATAGGGAAAAATGCTCGGTTATAAAATAATCTTCAAAGAATTGAGACTAGTTTGCGGAAACTTCTCAACCATGGATTCTGATCAAAACATATATCACTCGTTCGCAACATTCAAACCCGAACCTTTAAAGCTAGGGGACTAACTGTTGGGTCCAAAAAAAAACACTCAGAATCAACGTCCAAGAATTAAGAAAAGATCTAAGAAATCCGATAAACGGAACAAACTAACTAAAGCCATGATACTTCCAAAAGACAATATGGAATATGTTTCAGAAGGATCGAGAAAAAATCGTTAAGACATTATGTGTGCACTCTTATGTCCTTAGCCGACTAGGTTTTTTCTCACTGAGTTTTCCTATCACTAAGGTTTTAACGAGGCAAGACAATCCGCTTATATCTAACATCGATATCGATACAAGCATACTTGGAATCGACGTCCGAGAAATACAAAAGACCTTGATAGATACGTTTACGGACATGCGGAAATACATACGCTAAACAACGAACGTTCAGCTCACCAAACTAGTGAGCTGACTTCGTCACGAACCTCACATCTCTTCTTTTGTATCATTCTGAGTTTAGGTTAGAGTTTTGCAATAAAATCCTCAAACTTGCATAAGTCCCAAAGCAATCGTATAAACGTTTTTGGATATCCTGAACACCAAGGTCACCTTAACCATATGATTATTTCCTACGACTTGCGAAAGAATCTTAAGATCTTCTAGTATGGAGTTAATCGTATAAAAAAATAATGGTATGCAGAAACGCCAACGATTATCATAACTATGATATCGAAATAGTGACTCTACAGAACAGTCATAAGGATGCGCTTGTATTTATCAATCATATAAAACGACTACAACTAACTTAAAGGTCGACGTTATCTCGCTTACACGATCGATATAATCCTTCTGCAAAGTTTCAATCATATCATCGTGCGAAAGCTTGATTCTCCAATGAGAACCATAAAAATCACCTAAACCATAACACGTCCCAACAAGGCCGAAAACACGATAACATCCCACTTATGATTCTAGACGATAATCGAGCCTAAGCGCATGACGATCAAAGCTTGTCTTAAAATCCCTAAAGAAAATGGAAGAAATGCAAAAAAAGGAAGATTTCCTCAGAAGTATAAACCAGAAAAAGAAGATTTTTGCGGAGGAACGGAAGACGAAAAAAGAAGATGGATCAACTCTGAAGCTTATATAAGAGAGATGAAGAAAAGGGGCACATAGATGTTGAATTCTCCACACTGAAATACTTAGGGATTTTCGATTATTTTACGTTGTTAGTTCTAGGATACTCGTCGACAGTTCTTGCCGCCGAGGTTATCACCTGATTGTAAAACGATCATGAGATTCAGAATAAGACTTACTTTTACCTCTTTTTGTATTCTTAAATTTTTTTTGTATTTTATTGTTTATGTGTTCTTATCTTTTTATGTTTGACTCACATAAATTCAGAATCTCTGAAAAATCGGAGTTCTCTATTATTTTCTTTAACTAACAGAAACCATATAGTGTGAATTTTGGTTCCCACAAGATTCTTTCCAATAAAGCATTCGAATGCTAAAAACACTCGCTGTACTGATTTTTCTATCAAAATATTCATATAATTCACCTGTCATATCTTTTCAAAGTCAGAAATATTATGTCATCTTCATATATCATTACACTAGATATACATAGATGTTCCCACTTCAAACAAAGAGCCAAGTCACATAAATATTCAAACCATTCCAAGCTCTTATTGAGAATCTATTTAATACAAGAATATGCACAATATATTCAGATAATTGAAGAGAATACCTTGCCTTGCGTCATCATCTGGTAGCATCAAATATCACTCATGTTACATCAGTGCCTCACACATCGAACCATAATGAGATTTTCAAAAGGAAACACCGCCATATTGTAGAGAAGGTCTTTGTCTCCTCAATCGAGCTAGCAATTCGTCTGCTTACTGGCCTTTTGCATTTACTACAACTGTTTATCTCATGAACCGGCTTCCCACACCGATCTTGAATATGGTTTCGCCATTCTTAAATTTGGTCTAGGAGAAACCAAACTACAGTACGCTCAGGGTCTTCAGTTGTATGTGCTTTCCCTGGCTCATAACCTATACCGACACAAAGCTTAACCGTCGATCCAATATGTGTATCTTCATAGGCTGCTCCCCAACACAGAGTGCCTATTTTTGTCTACAACCACACATGGGTCGCATCTACACGTCCCGTCATGTACAATTTGATGAAAAGGTCTTCCCCTTTCATTCACTCTCTCAGTCCCAATCTACTGACCCATCTGCTCCCACCACTCAATACTCGTCCAGACCGAACATAATAGTTGTTCATGCACCACTCTCACCAGCTCTGTGCCGAGAACCACCGACTTTGGCTTCTCACCAATTTCGGCAACAAACACCAGAACCAGGTACATCGCCTCTAACCCTAACTTCTACATGCCATTCTATTTCAACTTCTTCAACTTCTCAGTCTGAAACATCTATCGACCCACACGAACAGGCCCAACAACCCAACCCACCACCAACTCAAACCCAACCTCAAACATCTCCCCAGTCCATCTCACCTCAACGACAATCACAGACTACCACCAAAATCGTACCTCAACCACCACTAGCAACTGTTCATCTGATGATAACTTGTCAGAATAACAACATCAGTAACCAAATACTCCCTTCTCAACTCCACCATGCAATACACTCCTATCCCAATTGAACCAGAACCGTAAAGGTGTCATGTTTGAGTAAATCGACGCCTTTGCAAGAAACATAACCTATGAAATGGTTCCACGGACCAGTCACCAGAACATAATCAGTTGTATTGGTTATTTAAAAATAAATTCGCCACTAATGGTTCTCTCCAAAAATGCAAAGCCCGTCTAGTAGCTAAGGGCTACACCCAAAAATTTGGATGCAACTACACTGTTACCTTCAGTCCTATGATCAAGACAACGACTATTCACATCATTCTCAACTTCGCTATCACCATGTCATGGCCAATCATGAAGCTAGATGTCAACAATTCATTTTTCCATCTCACACTAATGGATGAAGCTTTTATGGAGCAACCACCAGCCTTCATAAATGCAGAATATCCTGATGACCATGTGTGTCGACTACAAAAAGTCATATATGGACTAAAACAGGCACCAAGGACCTAGTACAGTTAGTTACAACAGTTTCTACTCAGGCTCACATTTATCAATTCACTTGCAGACACATTTCTCTTCATATATCACAACGGTGGAGTTACGATATACTTACTTGTGTAAATAGATGAGATATTGTCACAGGGAATAATGCTAGCATGATTCAGCGAGTACTCAACCTAATGGAAAATTGATTCTCCATTAAACACCCTGAAGATACACACTACTTTCTTGGTGTTGAAGTCTCCCGAACACTAGCATGCATGCATCTCTCACAGAGGAATTATACGGTTAATATACTATATAAATACAACATGTTTGAACCCAAACCTGTCACAACGCCAATGGTAACCTCTCCAAAACTCTCGCTTCAATGTGGAAATCCACTATATGATCCAACAGAGTATCAACGCTTTGTTGGCAGCCTTCAATACCTCGCGCTCAATCGTTTGAATATCTCCTACACTGTCAATCGTCTATATCAATATATGCACAAAACACCAGTTGTCCATCTTAAAGCAACAAAGAGAATACTAAGGTAGATCCCGGGCACACTGAATTATGGGATTTATTTCTCAGCCTCAAGCAGACAGACACTAGATGGGTTTTCAGATGCTGACTGGACTAGAGACTCTAATGATTACACATCTACCAATGCCTATGTACTCTACCTCGGTCGTAATCCCATTTCATGGAGACCCAAGAAACATAATGGTGTTGGTAGGTCCTCTACAAAGGTTGAATATCATTTTGTTGTTAATGTTGCCTCTAAGGTACATTGGATCTGCAATCTGCTTGCTGAAGTGCGCATCCCACTCCTTGCTACACCGGTCATATACCATTATAATGTAGGAGCAACATTTCTTTGTGCTAACCCAGTTTTTCACTGGTGAATGAAGCAAAATGTGGTCGATTCTCACTTTGTCTGCATTCAAGTCCAAAATAAGCTGCCGCGTGTCTCTCATGTCCATACCACTGATCAAGTGGCAAACGCCTTGACAAAGCCTTTTTTTAGAGCCTTCTTCACCAAACTTTGGCACAAGCTAGGAGTTGCTCAAACCCCTCCACCTTGAGGATACATGTCAAGAATATGATTATACGACACCCACTCCATCAATTATGTATTTACTTATGGAATGTAATGTAATGTCTCCTCTACTCTCTGTATATATATTTCACACATCTTATTAATAAAATACAACTGATATATCCTTTACACTAACTATGTAATTTAATTAGTTTTAGTTGTAACTAGATTTTTGAAATTGTTTTACATTTTGCATGTGTGATTATTAAATTTCATTGTTACCTTATAAACTTTTACAAACAAAATACACATCAAAAGTTTACAAATTGCATCTAACCAATTATAAACTTTAGGAATCAGAATCCGATTGATCGGGAGCCATAAAAATTACAAAATATAAAGTAATATTACAACGCTAAACTGAGAAACTATACTATATAAATGTTTCAATTCTAAGCATTTCAGGTTATCCACATTAACAAAGATGTTATTCCAATTAAAATTTGATAGTCCTTTAATAATCTCTTAAAAATTAAAGAAATAGGAATTTAGGGGTTGTAATTTGCAGGTTAATCCTTCTTCTCTCCTGCGTGAGCTACATCTATCGATAGAAATATTATTTAGGGCTTGTAATTCAGTTTGATGGATTTGTCTCATTTGATTTGGTGCAAATGGATGGTTGAATGTATGTGATTTAATTTTGAGTAGGTTTACAATAGAGGAGATGTCTATATCTCGATATCTCAATCGTACTCGAAGCCAAGAACCCCAGTTGTATAGGTAAAACTTAGTATAACTAGTAGAACTGATAATATTAATATACTAGGTAAAACTTAGTATGACTGTAGATAACTGGGTAGAACTGAGAACAAGTGGTGTAACTTGAACTTTATTTTATTGTTTTTAGCAGGAAACAATGGCGAAACACGTGAGCGTACAGTTCAAATTCAAAGGGTGCATGTACAGTGTAACCTTGAAGAAAATAATAGAAGATATAAGTTTGGAAATGATGGAAGAAAAGTTGTATAAAAATCATGCGGTGGATGAAAGTAAAGTAAAATCTGTCATCAAGATACATGTCATTGGTGGTTGGATGTGAGGAACAACTTACTATTTGTGATGATGATGATTGTTTTGTTTACCTCACGTCTATCGATGAAGATAATCGTAGATTTCTTTTGTTAGTGGACGAGACGAGTATATCAGATCAGTTAGAGAAGCTATCAAGAGTGGGAATAAGTTCGATTCGTATGAACTACAAAGTGTTAGAGGGAAGTGACGATGAAATTGGACGTAATGCCATAAATCTGAACATAGAAGATGGGAAAGATAATGATGATCGTACTAGAGAAGATGATTGTATGGATACAGACATGCAAGCTGAGACAGATACCGCAGCTGAGACGAACACCATGACTGAGACGGATACCGGTGCGTATATGGATGCCGATTTAGCGGATACGTATGTTGAGAAACCACATGTAGAAAAATGTAGTCAGCTTATAGAGGAATGGGAATATGGATTGGGTCTAAGTAAGCTTCAAGAATTTCCAAGCCAGAAAGAAATTCAAGAGGTGGTGGATAGCGCCGCATTTGGTCAATGATTTCATAATATAACGCCAAAGTCGGATCGGACATGATTGGTGGTAAAATGTTGTGTGGCAAGCTGTAAATGGGGTTTTCGAGCTACAAGGATTCCAAAGACGGAAATCTTTTCTATTAGGAGGTACATGGGTGTGCATACATGTTCTCGGGATAAAAATATCCTACTCCACAACAATGAGAGAGAAAAATCTAGCTATTTTTCACTTATGTGGTAATTCAGAAGACAGCTACAAGATGCTTCCTAGCTACTTTTACATGTTAGAGTAGGTCAATCTAGAAATAAAAACATGTGTGGAGTTGGATGAGGAAGGTAAGTTCAAATACCTCTTCATAGCATTGAGAGCATGTATGGAAGGGTTTGCGGTCATGAGGAAAGTGATAGTTGTGGATCCCACATTTTTGAAGAACGGATATGGTGGTGTACTAGTATTTGCTAAAGATCAAGATCCTAATCGTCACGATTATCCCCTCGCTCTTGGTGTACTCAACAGTGAAAACAAAGCTAGTTGGACTTGGTTTTTCAAGATGCTTAAAAGTGCTATATCAGACTCTTCTGAATTAGTTTTATGAGCGATAGAAACCAAAGCCTCATCGTGGCTATAGCTACTGTGTTTCCACAAGCTCATTATGGGAATTGTATATGGAATTTGTCCTAGAATGTAAGAGGGCATGCTTATAACACCAACAAAACCATAATCAGGTGGAGATTTACGGAGTTAGCTAGGCGTTACACGATAGCTGAGTTCGAGTCTGCTTACACATCTTTTAAGGTGAGATATCCTTCAGCGTACAAGTATGTGGAAGAGCAGACTGCGAAAGACACTTGGGCAAGGGATTTTTTCAACGCAACATATACAAATTGGACACCAGCAACAGTATGGAGTCAATGAATAGCGTGTTTAAGGACGTAAGGAGGTGTGCCTTAATACTAATGTTGGATACAATCATCAAAAAATTCTCTAACTAGTTTAACGTACATTCGAAGGACGTTGTGTCCGGATTGATTTATACTAAACTTGTTCTCTCTTGTCGAGATCCACCTAAATAACATATGTGCCAAAGTTGATAAAACACCATTGCATGAGCTAAATAGTTATGAGCTTCAGTTCGAGATAACCAACACTGAAGATGAGAAAAATTATTTGGTGAACTTGAGAGAAAAGAGTTGTACATGCAAGGTGTATGATTATGAAAAGTATCTTTGTGTGCACTGACTTGCAGCTTATTTATACTTACTTGGTATTGATGCTGAATTTGGTCGTTAAAATATTACTAGTTAGAAATTTGGGCATTGGCTTATTACAAGACCATTTATATCGTGCCATACATGTATGCCTAAAATGTACCAGATTACATCAAAGAGCTTTAGATCATACCTCCAGATCACGTCAAGAGGAAGAGGAGGAAACAAGATAAGAGGAAGCCATCTGTAGAAGAATGATGTAAAAGGACAAAAAAACAAAAGGCGACCAAGGAAAAATTTCGGTTTCAATCATCTGTTGTTTGGATCGCATTGTTATCCAAGTGAACGATTGTGTTGTAAATCTATGATTATGTTGTAAAACTATGGAATACTACGGCTTACTAGTATGTTTGGAATTTATTTATGTTACTTCATCGACTGAGTATTTGAAAGTAAATTAGTATTCAATTTTTAATATAACACATACTCTTATACATTATATTCATTAGCGAAAATAACATTTATGTAAAAAACTAATAGCCAAAATAACATGTACTAAAAATAACTTCTTGTTTCAGAATTTTTCTTATACATGCCATTGTCTTCACGAGAACAATTTTTTAGTAAGAACAAATTCTAAAGGAAAATATTCTAAAAATGATGATTACAAACATATTATTGTACTAATCACGTAAGTGTACATGGTAATGTCGCAAAACTAAAAAGAAAAACTACCTTAACAAATTAATATTATAGGTAAAACTAAAGAAATTTGAAAGCACAAAAAGTATAACTATGAAGAACATTGGTAAAACCATAAACATCTGTATAACTAAGTGTAATATTTTGGAGGGAAAACATAAAAATTCGTTTTGGCGCCTAAACAAAAAAAAAAACAAATTATTTTACTTTGTTGTCAAAAAAGAAGATTCCCTCTGCCTTCCACCCATTGATTCTCATGTCATCACTCTCTTTAACTCATCTCTCCTACTCCCACCATTCATTCCTCCTTCCTTCAACTTTCTCTCTGCTTATTCTCTTTCAAGTTCAGTTGTTCCTTTGCATCATGGAACCCTAGGTGGAGAAACTGGAGAGGCAGGAGATGAAGAAGTTGTAGCAGCACGTCAACATGTTGTCCATATGAGGGACAAAACATTGAGGATGTCTCTCATATTCCAAAGTAAAGATCAGATTTTGATACCTTACCTCGATTAGGTACTACACCTGAAAGACCTACATGGTATATTGTTTTCTTTTTGTGTAAAATGCATAGTACTATGTAAAATTGTGTAAAATTATGTCAAATTAACTGTGTAAGAGTATGTGAAACTGTGTAAAACTGTGCAAAAATGTGTAAAAATAACTGCGTTAAACTATATGAAACTGTGTAAAATTGTGTCAAACTAACTACATATAACTATGTGAAACTGTGCGAAATTAAATGTGTGAAAATGTGTTATATTGAGTAAAACTATGTTTTATGTGCAGGATGATGGCTGCACTTTCGTTAGCCATGGACTTTCGGAGTTGAGCAAGAAGTTGAAATGTTAAGGAGGGAGGTGAATGATATGCCTGAAGAGATTGCAAAATATCTACATACATATTGTTTGAATTCATTGAGCAAGAAGCTCTATTGCTTAATCGAGAAGGTATCTTCTTCATATACTTCATATCTTAGTTAATTTTAGGTTTATGTACATTGATTATGCGGTTTAGGTTATTTTGAGGTAATATCTACATACATATTGGTTGAATTCGTTAGATGTGGAATTTAGCTGAAAATGTTATTTTTTATTCTTAGTTGTGAAATGATAGTAAGGATGAGAGGAGGCTACACGTCAACATCCGACTCTGCTGAGGCCCGTCATAGTAGACGTAACCATCAACATGGGATAAAAATGCCGCAAGTGGAACTAAGAACGTGTTCGGGTCCTTAATTTTGACCCAACTCACACCGGGATTTAATACGCGGAATCCAGTAGAATCACTTTAGTTTTATAGAACATACAACAAGCTTTTAAAAACAACTTTAAGCATGCGCAAAGGCCTAGAAGCCGACTTGGTAGAGTGGTCCAAATATGGCCGCATAGTTGTTTCCTCTTATGTCAAAACAAGGTTAATAGTTAGGCAAAATTTGGTTCTTCTGTTTTTAGTAACATCATGTGCTTCTCACGTGACTTCCACTTAAACCGAGTTGGCCTTCAATTAGGCTTGTCTCACACTTAATTCGAATTGTCCAGATCCAAGGAAGATTAGTAGTAATAAAACTTGTTTATACATTATTACATTTATAATTTGAGTACAATTCTATGATGTTTATGTAAATACTAGTATAATAGGTAACTTTTAAGGTAATCTAAAACGATAACAATACTATGATGTTTATGTAAACAAAATATCATGGAAAACAATTATCACTGTAGAAGAATGAAAAGATTATTTAAAATATTAGTATGTATATGAAAATAAAAACGAGTTTTGAAGATCAATTTATTCGGATTTTTCGTTTTGAAGATCAATTTATTTGGTTCAAAATTTTTAAATCAGATAACATATTATTTGTTTTATTTATTTAATTATTGACAGAAATATGTTTATGTGTATGATACCAAATCGATTTCCTATGCAATGCATGTAATCATTACATATGCCGAAAATGTATAAAAATATGTTTATTAACAGTGACGCGTGGTTTGGGTTTCCCTCTCAACCCAAGATAAACCCTAATCCATATACAAAAGGGTAAACCCTAGTGTTGCGCCGTTTCAACATTACACATAAATATATTATTAAAAAAAGGAAAATCAAATAAATATTGACGTCAGATACGCCATACACATTAAACGTCACGAAATACGAAACGATGTTTAATAACCATATTATATATAAACACGAAACAATGTATAAAAAATCTGTCATATTCTCATTATCTCTAGTTTTAAAAATAAACCTCAAAAAGATGAATCACATCCCAAAAGATGTAGAAGACGATCCAATAACTCTCAAATGGTTTCCACCCAGAAAAAGGTACAAAATATGCTGAAACTTATGAAGATTTAGCTACTATGTTTGAAAGATTTCCATGAAACTGAAGTTCGAGCAATGGAGGTCGACGCGAAGATCTCTATGTTAGAGAAGATAAAAAAACACTCCGAACTTCAATCTGGAAGAGGAGGTGAAGATTTTGAGAAAAGAAAAAGAATACACCGAAACGAATTCAACCACACTCAGCACTTCGAAGTAGACTACAAAGCATCATGTGTTAGATTTTTTAGGTTAACCGAATTTAGATTTTCTTTTTTTGTTTTAAAATGGTTTATATTTAGTATTTCGTTCTTTTCGTTTTATTTTTTCTAGTGTGATTTATATTTTATGTTTATGATTTTTAGTTTTTCTAAGTAATTCATATTTAGTTGTTTTTTATTATAAGTAACTTTCTACATATATATATATATATATATATATATATATATATAAGAGTATTATAAGTCAAGTTATCAGTTGCATAATTTACATAGAGGCAAATTAAAAATAATATTAAAACAAAAAATTAGTAACAAACATAATTATATTTAAATTATATAGAATTTGGACACATATTTTATTAGTTTAAACAAAATAACATACACAAAAAATTAAGAAAAAGTACACATTCATCAACTAATAACAATTAACAACAACAAACAAAACAAACAACACAAAAAAAATTCAAATGACAAAACGACCACCACCGATCATCTCCTCAAACACGAAAATTTCATCTCTATCTTCTATCATTACCTGTAAATAAAAAGATGATTTTTTAATTTATAGTTAAACTTAATATTATATTAATTAAAGGTTAAGAGTACAAACCGAATGAGAAGTTAAATCTGGTGATAGACGTTGGCCAAGATAAATAAATCGAACAGAGTCATATTGTATGTTTTTATGTTTGCAATACCCAAGCATCAATTTCTTGATTCTTGTATAAACATTGATATTAAATTTATATTCGACTCCCTGCGTTATGTTTGTAATCAACATTTCAAAAATAAAATTAAAAATGTTTATTAGAGGTTAAAATGTTTAAATATTTATTTTTAATGAAATAGAATAAAATTAATCTGTTGGTCCACAAGCTTTAGAATCACCCACTTACCTGATCAGTTTCAGGAGGTGGAGATCTCCTAGAAACACACGATTCTGCAATAGTAGTCGATGGACTTATTTTAAGAGAGAGAAAGAATAATATTGCATGATATGTTTGAGTGAGAGAGAGAGAGAGAATAATATTTCTTGATATGTTTGAGAGATAGAGAGATAAACGATCATTTATAGAAAAAGAAGAAACGTGTCGTTTATGGAAAAACTATAACGTTATCTCTATTTTCCAAATTTCGAGAGCCATTAAAGTAAACTATAATAATACCTAGTAGACTACGTACTAGGTTACCATAATGATATCTTTGAATACATTGCATATTTGACAGATCTGTACATGTATTTAATGCGATATTTGTATAATAGTTTAAAATATTTCTATAAATTATTTAACAATCAATTTTCCATCTAAATCTTTTTGTGATAAGTTAAAAAAAATCTATTTTCTGCCTAATATCAACAATGTGTTCCAGAAGAAGAGAAGATATATTTTCAAGTTTACCAGATCATCTACGGATCATAATAATATCTTTCTTACTTTTCAAAGATGTTTTAAAGACAAGAGTTCTATCTAAACATTGAAAGAATATATGTTATGAGACGACTAATATCTATTTCAAAGAATCCCAGGTCATGTCATTTTCGGTCGCCGAAGATGAAGAAATCAGATTAGTCTCTAGGGCTTCGTTTATTCACTATACAATTGAGTGGGTGTCAAGATTTTCTGGTGAATACATCAAAAGCTTTGAGTTTTGTCTCTCTAATTCGGTTGGTTTTGAATCAGAGATCAAGCTGTTGATCGACTTTGCGGTCTCTAAACAAGTAAAGTATCTAATTCTTAATTTCTCAGACAATACTCAAGAAGTAATAGAAGCAACTGTGTTTCCATTACGAGAAAGTTTTTATAATCAAAATTCTCTTGAGTCATTAAAGCTATTAGGTTGTGAATTTGATCCATCAAGGTTTTGAAATTCGAATTCGATAAAATTTCTATGCTTTGGTTGGATGAATCTCCAGAATATAATGTATTTGATATCAAGGTCTCCTATTTTAAAATCTTTAACCATCAAAAATTGTTGGAACATTGGTCTTGAGATGATAACCGGATACAATAACCGGTTAACTTAGTTGTTATTCAAGAATTATGAATTCACCATGGAGTATACTACACTCAACTTGACAAATTTTCAAAGTTTCAAGCACATTGGAAAATTCCATTACTTTCACTTCATGGAAGCGAATAGAATGATGAAAGAAGCATATCTGGATTTCGCAAAAGAAATTGAATATGATGACATGACATAAAAACATATTTGTAGTATGCTTTACGATATGTCATCAGCCAAGATGTTAACAGTATGTCAATTTCTCATTCTGATGATTCAAGAAAGTGATGATTCAACTCGTTTGCAAGCACCAATGGAGATGAAACATTTGGTTATAAAGACAAATATGCAACCAAATGAATTTGTTGGTATTAGATACATGATCAATAGTTTCCCAGATTTAGAAATACTGACATTTGTTATGATTCCTCCAAGACCGATCTTAGCTACAGCTTTTCAGGTTGATTTAGAGAATTATTGGAGTCAAACTATAACACACAAATGTTTGAAATCAACTTTAAAAGTTGTGGAAGTTAAAATTTTTATTGGAGGGTTTAGTGAAGTATTAATGTTGCAATATTTGATTAGGCATGGTCTTGTGTTAGAAAGAATTGATCTTCATTTGTCACGTGGATTAGAAGACGGTAAAAAGATTTTGGCTCGTGCTACTGCTGAATTGATAGGACATAAATGTGAGAGGATCAAAACAATTAATGGTTGTTATACATAGTGTTTGAAGAAAATGGTCAATGTTGAACAATATGTTGTAGTAAATGTGTTAATATAATGAATTTTGTTTTATTCTACTATGTTTCCTCAAATCTTTTGTATTTTTTAAATTATCTCTTTCTCTATCTCTCTCTCTCTCTCTATCCAGTTATATTTGGAAAGAGAAAAAGGTATTGGAACCAAAAAAGTGTGATTGAGTACTTTTGGAAAGAGAAAAATAATAATTACAAATTTAAAAAATCAAGTAATATAAATACAAAAAATGTGTGATTAGACGACTCAGAAAAATTCATTTCCGAGACGCGTGGTTGGTATTTCATTTGATTAGACAGCAAATTTGGTGTACCAAGGTACAAATGGGTGTACAGGTCACCCTTTTTGGTAAAACAAAAATTTTGTTTTTTTTATGAAAACAATCTTGACAACAATATAGTATCCTAAACCCTAAATCCTAAACCTTAAACCCTAAACCCTAAACCCTAAATTCTAAAGGCTTAAAAAATAAATGTTTAGTTTTGACGTTTGAGTTGTTTAATTTCAAATTCGTAAACCTTAACACCAGGCCCTAAACTAATATAATTAAACCCTTTGAACTTAGAAATAATAGTACTCAAACTATATAATACACTTTATATATCATTTAGATTTACATTCAACAACTTTTGACAGTTAATTTTCGCAAATGTTTAGTTTTTTCACGTTTGAGTTGTTTAATTTCAAATTCGTAAACCTTAGCACTAGACACTAAAATTATATTTGTGAACCCTTTGAACTTGTAACTAATAGTAGTACTCAAACTCATATAATATACTTTATATATCATTTAAATACACATGCAACAACTTTTGACAGTTAATTTATTAACTTGTTTAGTTTTTCACGTTTGAGTTGTTTAATTTCAAATTCGTAAACCTTAGCACTAGACCCTAAAATTATATTAGTGAACCCTTTGAACTTGTAACTAATAGTGTACTCAAACTCATATAATATATTTTATATATCATTTAAATACACATGCAACAAATTTTGACAGTTAATTTATTAATTTGTTTAGTTTTTCACGTTTGAGTTGTTTAATTTCAAATACGTAAACCTTAACAGTACGCCCTAAACTGATATTAGTAAACCCTGTTAACTTGTAACTAATAGTAGTACTAAAACTCATATAATATACTTTATATATCATTTAAATACACATGCAACAACTTTTGACAGTTAATTTATTAAGTTGTTTAGTTTTTCACGTTTGAGTTGTTTAATTTAAAATTCGTAAACCTTAACACTAGACCCTAAACTGATATAATTAAATCCTTTGAACTTATTACTAACAGTACTCAAACTCGTATAATATACTTTATATATCATTTAAATACACATTCAACAACTTTTAATAGTTAATTTTAACAAATGTTTAGTTTTTTCAAATTTAAGTAGTTTAATTTCAAATTCTTAAATCTTAACACTAGACCCTAAAATGATATAGTTAAACCCTTTGAACTTGTAACTAATAGTACTCAAACCCATATAATATACTTTTTATATATAAAAATTGACCAATGAGCAGATGAGGCGGAGATAGTAAACAAGATGCAACATACATCGTTGGATATTTTTAGACAACTTAATTCATCCAATATGAGCCGTTGTTTACTTTCGAGTTGCTTTTGCCGGGAAACTCAAAATTTTGCTAAAGTAACAGAATCCTCGATTTTTATATGTGCTTTCTAATTCTAAATATAATCTATCTTTCACCAAAAAAACTAAACCCTAATCTCTCATCTCCATCTACTTAACTCGAAACATAATCTGCAACACTCGTTACATATCTATCAAATGAACAAGTCGTGGATTTGGCTACAAAGGTATCATGTACATATATCTCTCGAGAAATAATTTCATTCGCCGATTGAAATTGTTATGCTAACTTTTTTTCTTTTCGATTTAACATGTAGGACTAGTGCGGAATACTCAGTAGGAGCAACCAATTTTGTAAACTCATCAGCAAGAAGATTGGGAAATCAGACTGAAATGGTTTGCCCATGCAGAGATTGCCAAAATTTATGCCATAAAAAATTTGAAAACATAGTTGATCATCTAGTAATTAGGGGTATGGATCCGAAGTATAAGAATTCTACTTGGAGAATTCATGGTGAACAGAGGTCTAATACAAAGGACACTACTATTGATTCTGAAACTCAGACATTTGATTTGTTGAAGACTGCATATTTTATGGATGATGGTAATCAATTTCAAAATAATGAAAATGGAGAAAAAAATGATGATGATGATGTACTAGTAGAAGAATCTGAGTTCAGAAAAAAAAATTAAAAGAAGCTGAAACTCCATTGTACCAAAATTGCATCAAATATTCAAAGGTTTCGGCATTATGTGACTGTATAGAATTAAAGTTAAGAGTGATATATCAGAGAACTACTTTGATCAGCTATTGGTCTTAATTCATGACAAGATACATGAATACAATGTTCTTCCGGAGAGTATCGATGGCATTCAAAAGTTTCTGAAGATATTTGGTTTCGGTTTCGATAATATTCATGCTTGCAAAAATAATTGCATACTCTTTAGGAAATAATTTAAAGAGCTAGATTGTTGTCTAAGATGCAAAGTTTCAAGATGGGAAATAAATAAATACAGTAATGAGATTAAGGTAGGGATTCCAGAAAAAATACTTAGATATTTCCCAATCAAAGATAGATTTCGGAGGATGTTCAAATCTAAAAAGATGGCGGAAGATGTGTGTTGCCATTCTACCAATGCTACTGGTGATGGTACAATGCGACACCCTGGTTATTCTATAACTTGCGCACAAGTGAACAAGTCTTGGCCAGACTTTGCTGCTGAACGAATGAATCTTAGACTTGGACTTTCTACATATGTGATGAACCCTTTCTCTCTTAAAAACACCAATTACAGCACTTGGCCAGTGATGTTAGTGAACTATAACACTCCTCCAACAATGTGTATGAAGGCTGAGAACATAATGTTGACTATGTTGATCCCTGATCCAACAGGTCCTGGTAATAAGATAGACGTTTACTTAGCACTATTAATAGACGATTTAAAAGATTTGTGGACTCAAGGTATTCAAGTGTATGTCTCACTTGCTAAGGAAAATTTCACACTTAGAGCCTTACTGCTTTGGACTATAAGTGATTATCCAGCATTAGGGACACTCTCTGGATGTAAAGTGAAGGGGAAACAAGCTTGCAATGTATGTGAAATGGATACACCTTGTAACACCCCGTTTCCGGTCAACCTTTTTGACCAAAACCGAGGTTGTTACGTC
>OVBE01007309.1:0-18646 GCA_900406425.1 Iberis pinnata
CAGCAGTTACAGCAATAGACGAGTTAGTTACATTCACCATATCCATGCACGGTGGACATTCATATGCATCGTTTTCGTTCATATGTTCTACTAAGAAAAGACCATATTCACGTGATTCAGTATTGTTCATATGCCCACGTTTCTCATTCACCGCACCACCGTTCCTATAATCAACAGTACCTTCACTTTCAAGATCATCCATCATAGCAATTAAGGTCTCATCATCAATTTCACCACCATCTTCCCCATCTACTATTGCTAGAATATCACTTTCAACAACATCATCAACTTCAATCAACGGTTTCACATATGGATCTAAAAAGACTAAAACTTCATTCTTCATTTCTCTGAATGAAGCACACACATTCAAGGTTTTCCTATATCTTGACCGTTTCATGAATCTCTGTAAGGATATGTCAGAATCAATGGCAAATGGTCTAGATGTTTAGGGTTTAGGGTTTATATTTTTGGGGTTAAGGTTTATATTTGGGGTTTAGGGTTTATATTTTTGGGGTTAAGGTTTATATTTGGGGTTTAGAGTTTATATTTTTAGGGTTAAGGTTTATATTTGGGGTTTAGGGTTTATATTTTGGGGTTTAGGATTTATATTTTGAGATTATGTTTATATTTTGGAATATATAATTTATATTTTGGAAACTAATCATTTAATTTAATGTTTTTTTACTAATCCTAGGTGGCAATATGATTGGTGTAAAGAAGTGAGGTAAATTTGAAAATTCACGAAAAGGGTGAACACAAGTTTTGTCTTTAGTATTATTGCTATAGACTTACAATTTGGAGTTTCCAAATAATTCATTTTGTGTTTTTTTAAAATAATTAGAAGAGGTCATTTGAGTATTTTTGTCAAATGCTCAATGTCCTCAGCAATTGATCCAGATGAGTCTCCGAAAGGCTGAGGATGCAGGAGAAACAGGCTAAGGAGGTGTTATTGAATTGAGTTTTTAGTGTATTTTAATGTAATTGAATTTACATGTATTTTAATGAGTTTTGTTGTATTTGGTGTAATCCACGATGAATTTGTAAGTGTTTTAATAGATTTGATTGTAATGTATTTTAACTGATTGCTAAGGATTTTTAAATCATCTACAAATTCTAATTTATAATATTAGAAATACTCGATTATAAATATCAAAATTGAAAACTGAATCTTTATACAAAAAGTATTAAAACTGAATCTTTATTACATTTGCTTCTGATCTGCGCTATGCGTACTACTAATGAACTGAACCAGAGGAGCATCTTACAAAAACTTTAGCATCGCATAACAGTTTCACCACATCTCTCATCGTCGGTCTCCTTGTTGGATCTTTCTCCGTACAAATCAGTGCCAATTCCGTCACCTGAATCACCTCTTCCCTAAGATCCGAATCCAGAAGCTCGTCCACGAGACTCGGATCGACAATTGTTGTCAATATGTCGTTAACATTGTTGCTGCTCAAGACTGATCTCACTCAACTTACTATATCTGTATCGTCCGGAAACGATTTGTCAACAGCTCTCTTTCTCGTAATCAGCTCGAGCAACACAACTCCGTAACTGTAAATGTCTGATTCTCTTCCCCTCACGGTTTTGTTAGTGTTTTCTGCACAGTTTCAAGAACAATGATCAGAGAGAGTTATCAATTACCCAAAGAACACAGAATCAGAGTTTCTGTTACAACGAACCATTTAATCTAACCGGTAACTAACCTGCTGCGATGTACCAGGTGGTGCCTGTAAAAGTGTTGGTTGAAACTATTGAGTCGTCAAGAAGGCGAGCCAAACCAAAATCCCCAATGTGAGGCTCCAAATCTGAGTCCATGAGTATGTTCTCTGGTTTGATGTCACGGTGAACAATCGGGGGATGACAAATTATCTTAGTTTCTTACACTAAACAAACATTGCTTTGAAGATTACAGACAAAAAAGATGAAGAATTTGACCTTCTTAGGTGGGTTTAGGATCAATTATAGGTGAAATCTCAAAGCAAAGAGTTAGGTCGCTCAATCGCCCAAACATATCTCCAGCTTCTTACGCTTATACATCGACAACGGAACGAGCATGGTATCTCGATCTTACTCTCAAAGCTTTCTGTCAGCAGACCTAACAAGACTTGTAATTTCTGGAAAATAAAAAATAAAAAAATGGATTCATCTTCTGCGAAAACGAAGGTGTCGCAATCCCGTAGAAATGCAACAAATCAAACAGAAGCACGACGCAATCGACACTCAGCTTGAAAAGTAGGGTTTGAGATTGCAACAATCAACGATTTTATAAACCAAAATCAAAGTCATTAGAATAACAATATCTTGTTTCTATTAAGTAATCAAAGAGAGAGAAGAAGAATAAAAAATTAAAAACCTAACTGGAGGTAGCCATGACCTCCAATGGTGCTTGAAGTATCGAAGAAAGAGCCTTGATTTTGATAAGTATGAAGAATCAATTCGATGTTCTTGTTGTGATTCATTCTGCAAGAGATGTTCTTGTTGTGTATGTCATAAGTTCGATGATAACAAAGAGCCTTTGGTAGAAGAGAGTAAGAAGAAGAAGAAGAAGAAGAAAAAACGTGTTAAAAAAAGTACATCGAAAACAGAGATACAAGTCTCGTATTCTCTCTCTTGAATTTTTGATAGAAAAATACATTAAAATCTATTAAAATACAAGTCTCGTATTCTCTCTCTTGAATAACGGAGGATTTTAATGTATTTTAAATTACATCATTTAAATACATAGTTGAATAACAGAGAGTTTTATTGTGTTTTTGTTAAATACACAATTGAATAACAGGTGATTCAAGTAGGATTTTAAAATACATCAGATTCCATTAAAATACAATATTGAATAACCCCTCCTAAATTGTAAATACGAAAGGAAAACAAAACAATGAATCACTTCTGTTTCAAATTCGCTTAAACAATTTGTAAAGATATTTGCTTTTGATTCCCCCTCTACCCTCCATGGACTGCGACCAAGAATTGCTCTCTCCTTACCTCCTTCTCTTCGAATCACTCTCTCTCATCCCAATCTCTCACTATCTCATCTCCATCTTCCTCACAATCATACTGTTCCTTTACTTCTTCCTCGAGATTCATTTTCCCGGAGGAGATCCTCTCACTCTAACCTTCAACCCCAATTCCGATTTCTGTCACTTTGTTGTTTCAAAGTGTCGTCTCCTTCACGGACGGTACTAATACCCTTCGTAAACTACTGTCTTTTCTTTTTATTTATTTACAGATTTGCAAATTTCAGGTACTTTCCTACGATTTGGCTTTCAAGCCCACATCTTCAAACAGCTTTTGTTAGCCTTTTTGGAAACTCACCTAGTTTCTCCTACAAGCGGTGACTCCCTAAACTGTGGCCCTCTTTTACTACATGATCTTTGATTAAAATTTGCATCTTTTTATTTATTTTGTTTCTCTGATTAGAAATCTCTTTAAGACAACTGATGGTGGCACAATTGCTTTGGACTGGCTAATGCATTCTGATGGTTTGTATTTGGAATCATTCATGTCCTGTTTTCAGTTTCCACTCCTAGCACTGTTAGGGGTGGGCATTTTAACCCAACTAAATTCTGTTAATTCGGTTCGGTTCAGTAAATTATGAAATCTAGTTCCGTTTTTCGGTTTGGCAACAATTTTAGTTTATGTTTCATTAACCGAATTGAATCGAATAGAACCGAATTTTCACAAACAATAACCGAATAATCGAAAATTAAATCAAACTGAAGTATATTTTAAAATTTTCGAACCGAAAAGACCGACTATCGTACCGAAATTATATTAGGTTCAATTCGGGAAAAAAAGACTGGAAACCGAATAAATGGAACCGAATATACCGAATGTCCACCCCTACTTAGCAGCTGTAGTGGTTTTTGTTCTGTACAGTCGTGGAAGGCATATCTCATGTGGTCAACGACTCATCTCAAGTTAATGATAGGACTCCAATTGCTATTGTAGTTCCAGGGCTGACTAGTGATTCTACTGCTGCAGTAATCACACATAGCTCCTTTCTACATTTTGTCCCATTGCTTTTGCTTACTCAAAACCGTTTTGTATTCTTGTTTTTTCTCAGTATATTAAACATCTTGCCTTTAAGCTCGCAAGTGAAGGATGGAATGTTGTTGTCAGCAACCACCGTGGACTTGGAGGGATTTCCTTAACTGTGAGTTTCTTCTTACTTGATTAAATGTTCTTGGTTTTACTAATTAGAGTTTATGGTTTAATTTTGGAGAGGATAGGGTTTAGGGTTTAATTTTAAGTTTTAGAGATATTTTAGTTTTGTAGAACTTTGGTAAGCTAATTTTTTTTGAGAGGTTGATTCATAGAAAAACTCATGTGGATTCATTACTAATTATCCATCTGAGTGACTGACTGTTTAAATCATGAAACAGTCAGACTGCTTCTACAATGCTGGGTGGACAGAAGATCTTCGGAAAGTAATTGATCACATACATTCTCAGTTCCCAGAGGCTCCTCTGTTTGCTGTTGGAACAAGCATTGGTGCCAATGTTCTGGTATACCACTTCTCTTTTAGCTTTGATACATTTCTCTTACATCAAAAGATAAAAATGTCTGCGAAGGTTGTTTGTTCTGAAAGAAAAATGTTTCACACAATTGAAGGTAAAATATCTTGGGGAGGATGGGCCTGATACACCTCTTACTGGAGCTTCTGCTGTGTGCTCTCCTTGGGATCTTTTGGTCAGTATACCCTCTCGTCCTCTCTACATGACATTTTGTGATATTGCTAACTGTTTTAGTTTAATAGTGAAAAAAAATCATCTCTTCATGTTGTTTCACTTTCACGCTAATTTTTCTGGATAGATACTATAGTACTTTGAAAAAGCATGGTTGTGCTTGTATAATTATTAGGGGTTTGGAATAACGGAACCGAACCTATATTCAGTTTGGTATACTCTGTTAGTTCGGTTTTCAGTTCGGTTCGGTTCGGCGATAACAAACCGAACAATTTTACTTTATACCACATTTTTTGAACAGAACCGCACCAAATTTATTAAAATATAACCGAATCGAACTATATTTAAGATTTTCGAACCGAAAAAACAAAATTGTCAAAATGAAAACCGAACCAAAAAAATCGAGTGCCGAAATTCGGCAAAAAATTACAAACCAACAAAATGGAATGCCAACCCTAATAATTATTGTTGCTACTACACATATTTTGGAGTTTGTTCCTTTGAATGATCAAGAAAATTTAGGAAAGAAAAATAATCATGGCTTACTGATTAAAATGCTATTGTTTGCAGATATGTGATCGATTTATTAACCGCAAACTCGTGCAAAATTTATATAACAGAGTGCTGACAGTTGGTCTACAAGGTTATGCACAATTGTATGTTTAAATTCTCGTCCTGTATTTTGTTTTACTACTTTTGTCTTGCTTTATTCATCCCTTTTCGCTTATACATGATTGTACCTGCAGGCACCACTCCATAATTTCTCGAATGGCTGATTGGGAAGGCATTAAGAAGGTACATTCTGAAATTCTATCTGTTTTGACAAATCAAATGAATGGGGTTTTGATGATTCATTCCTTTTTGTGTTTTTGTTTTAGTCACGTTCTGTTCGAGAGTTTGACAACTATGCCACCAGACTTATTGGCAAATTTGAGGTGAATATTTGTTATTCTTTCTTTAATATATCCTCTCTTTCCATTAATCCAGTATCTTTAATGATGCAGACAACTGATACATTCTATCGACATTCAAGCAGTGCACAATTTGTGGGAAAGGTATCTGTTCCACTTCTTTGTATCAATGCTTTGGACGATCCGGTTTGTACCATGGAAGCTATTCCTTGGGATGAATGCAGGTAATAAATATCTCTTTGCTTTTACAGTTTCTATTTGTTTTATACTACATCAACCGAACCGACTTTACTAAAATTAACCCAATAAACCGAAAATTAACCGAACAAATCGAAAAAACCAAAAATTAACAAAAATTTAGTCGAACCAAAATATATTTAAGATTTTCGAACCATAAAAACTGATTTTTAAAATATAAAAAAAAACAAACCGAAAAAACCGAGTGGCAAACTGAACCGATATTATGTTTGGTTCAATTCGGCGCAAACAATTACTAACCGAATGCCCACACCTGATTTGTGTATTGCTAAACTATATGAGATGGTCTCCATGTATCATGAAACTTAGGTACCAATGTCTCAACTTGCAGGGCAAACAATAACATTATTCTTGCAACCACTACACATGGTGGCCATCTTGCTTACTATGAAGGGGTGACAGCAACAAGCATGTGGTAAATCATTCTGTGTAAACTTGGTTTTATAGATGCACATCTCTCTCATACTATAATCAATATCCACAAACAATTTCTTAGGTCTGAAAATGGAATATGTGAAATTTGTAATGTCTAGGTGGATTAGGGTTGTGCATGAATATTTTGAAGTGCTACTCTCCAGCCCCTCTGCAGAACTAAGACAGAAGGTACGAGAGAAATGACTTTTACTCCATTACTAGGATGGTCATTCAGTTTTCGGTTTCCTTGCCAAATTGAACATAATATTATTTTGGTTCACTTTGGTTCGGTTCGGCACTTGGTTTTAAAGTTCGGTTTTTCGGTTCGAAAATCTTAAAAAATAATTCGGTTCCGGTTACATTTTGGTTAATTTTCGGTTTATTTGGTTAATTTTAGCAAATTGAGTTCAATTCGGATAATATAGTATTAAAAAAAAAGTTCCAAACCGAATCGAACCAAATTAACGAGTAAACTGAACCGAGTTAACCGAACATCGGTTTGGTTCAGTTTTTCGGTTCGGTTAAAATGCCCACCCCTAGGAGTAGGACCATTACTATTACATGATCGACTCTTAGTCTCTTCTAAGACATTGAACATCAACATATTATCCCTTCAGACGCAGATCATACCCGAACCTTCAGAATCTTCGATTGAAAAAGAAGTGGATACAACGAGAGCTGATGTGGAACAAGAGAATATTAGGCAAATTGAAAACACGACTTATCATCCACATAAGGATAACAGTAAAGGTTATAATAACAGTTTACTAGGCCCTTTAAAGAAGAGAGTAGATGAGCTTTCAAGATACAGTCAGAAATCGATCTGGCTGTTAGCATACATTGCTATAGTCACGACGTGGCCACTACTTGGCTCTGCGCTACTTTTATCAATCAAGAAAAGATTTAGAAGGCTCCAATAAGCTATTATTTACTAGGAAGTAATGTATCGATAATTTATGAATCGATCCTTGGATCTTGTTGGTGTGCACATCTATGTAGTACCTGTTTTTTTATTTTTTAAATAGTGTTATAACTAAAATTGAAAATATTACAAATAAAACTTTGAACAAAATATATAACTTTTACATCGATTTGTATTTTTTCAGCTACACTAAATTTTTTTGAATATAATTTCATAAATTTGTTGAGAAATTGTAAGATCATTTTGTAAGAAATTATTAAGCAATAACAACAATTGTAATGATTACTTTTGAATAGTTCTTATATTCTTTGTACAAAACATTATCTTATTATGTATTTTTTTATTTTGTCAAGAATCTTGAATCTATTCTCAATCAAAATATTTAGTATCTTTAAGTAGTCAATTAGTATTCTCTTGAAAATTTATAATATGATTTCATTTACAGATTTACTATCACGTGATATATTGAGAAATTCAATAAAACAATTTTTTGGAACCACAAGATATAAATTGAAAAAACATATATATTAATGCATTGTGAACGATGAATTAAAAAATTGTGCTTATTTTTTTCTATAATAACACCATTCAAAAACGTTTGACATGATTTTATAACACACTAAAATGTTTTTCAATAAATTAAATTAATGAAAATTATGCTAGCCTTATAACCTCTATTATATTGGGTTGGTGATTAGTTCAAATTTCTTCTCAAATTAAAAAGATAATAACAAAAAGATAAAATAACTAATTTTAAACTAACAGATGAGTTTATATGTGTAATATGCAATTCACAAATTTTGGGGGTTTCGGGGGTCTATATACGTTTTGATTGTTGAAGATTTGGTACGTTAATTAAGTTTGAGCTTTAGTTTAAAGTATTTTTAATGATACTTAATTTTAATATTCCGTTTAGTTTTGTGATATAGTAGAAGAAAAACATAATTTTCATAACTATTTATTTATGTAGATGTGTAATGCGTAGTTAATATGTTACTTAGAAAATAATCCACTAAATTAGGTTTAAAAATTAGAATCTATGTAGATGATAAGGTGATTTTAGGAGGAGAAATAAAATATATATATATATATATATATATATATATGACTAATGAATTCATGATTTGTTGCAATATTTTTGTTTTTAGTTTACAATTAAAATATATAATTTTTAAAAATTCATTTAAAATTATCTTTTATTTAATTTAATTTATTTAAGGGTAATTGCACTAAATAAACAATATATACTCTAGAATTAAGAAACCAACATCTACATTGTAGGTTCACTATGCAATTTTTTTTAAATACCATTTTAGCCTTTCTCTCTCTTTCTCTCTCTATTTCTAAGTTTATGAAGAATATTTTTGAGTAGTCATATTATTTGTTATAAGCCATTAGATGATTAAATAATATGTATGGATGATAATATATAATTGTTCATATTAATATAATCATTTAAGAATGTAAATATGTGAATGATTTAGTAGTTGTATAATAGTTGTATAATATAATATGTATGGTTTATATTTTAGGATTTTGGGTTTATATTTTGGAGTTTGGGTTCACATTTTGGGGTTTAGGGGTTATATTATGGATTATGAGTTTATATTTTAGGGTTTATATTTTGGGTTTTAGGGTTTATATTTTGGGTTATATTTTGGGGTTCTAGGTTTATGGTTTGGGGTTTAGAGTTTCTATTTTGGGTTTTGGATTTATATTTTTTGGTTTTGGGTTTATATTTTGAGTTTATATTTTGGGGTTTTGGGTTTATATTTTGGGATTTTTAGTTTATTTTGGGGGTTTTAGGTTTATATTTTGAGATTTTGGGTTTATATTTTGGGGCTTTAGGTTTATATTTTGGGTCTCGGGTTTATATTTTGTGTCTTGGGATTATATTTTGGATTTAGGGTTTATATTTTGTGGTTTAGGGTTTTAGGGTTTTGGTTTTATATTTTGGGTTTTGGCTTAGTATTTTGGATTTTAAGTTTATATTTTGGGTTTAGGGTTTATGTTTTGGGTTTAGGGTTTATGTTTTGGGTTTAGGATTTATATTTTAGGGTCTTGGGTTTCTATTTTTTTCAGTACTCGAACTATTAATATCAGTAATCCGACTATTACTTTCATTAGTTCGACTATTCCTAATTTAAATTGTACTAAACAAATTTACTATTCACTATTTAAAATTTATATATCTGTTTTAAATAATTTTAGTCTTGTTAGATTCATAACTTTTTGTCTTTTTTAAATTAATTTTATGATGAAATTATTTGAATTAAATGCCTAATCTATAAACAAAGATTGAAAGGGTGGAATTAGAAAAAAGAAAAAAAAAAGAAGAAAGAGAAAGAAGAACCATTTGCACTTGGAAAGTGTACTCCACGTTTGGCGGTTTGGGTTAAGAAGGAGATAAGTTGAGTATATTAATACCAACTTTCTAATAATATAAAAATGTGTACATTCACCTAATATTCTAAATGTTATTGTTACTTTACAAATTAACCCTTTATTTAACCTTATCCAAAGTTTTTACATTAGAAAAATACACAATCATTTGTTAGGATAAATTCTCCCTTGAATCGAGAAGCAATCGAGTTTCTAATGTAATTATAGAGGCCCAACATTGTCCCAAGGTGATGGTTACGTCGCTTAGTTTCAATTAATGAAAAAATATGCGTTTTTTAGGAAAAGGTGTATGTTAAAAGAGCATTTTTGGAATACAATTAATTTTTTTGGGTTAAATATTAAATTTATTAATCAAAAGAATAGAGAATTATATGTAAAAGAAAGTAAACAAATTGGTTTGTCCTATGATCAACATTTGAATTGGAATAATCCATGTGGTTTGTGCAATGTGTTCTAAAGTGCCTCATTAAAACCTGAATCTATAATACCTAGTGGGACAAATCTAGATATCAGGAAAAAGAGTACGAGCCGTAGAACACAACCCAAGAGGATGAACAGTGAGAATAGAGTTGAGCACATTGAGAAGATGGAACAAGATGTGGACGTGTATTATGCAATCAACCATGGTGTGATTGCCAACGAGCAGAGAGAGCATAAAGACGCGAGGCTGGATTGTAATGAAGGCTAGTAAGGCGATCCTTGCTGCACCAAATGATTTGTCGTTGGGTGTAGGCAGAAGGATGAGCAGCGATTTCGTGACGGCGTCCATTGCGTTCTTGCCAAATATGATAGACTGTTGTTTGGAGGCACACCTTTAGGATGATGGTGTCAAGATGGTGGTAACGACGATGACAAAGAGAGGTGAGAGTGGCATGCCAATCCGGGTCTACGCGATGACGCAGAATGAGAGTCGTGATGTTCGACCATAACAAAAATGAGTATGGATATGCGAAGAAGAAGTGATCACGAGTTTGATCAGGCTCGCTGCAGAGGAGACAAGGTTGAGTTGCTTCTCAACACCGCATTCACACACCTGTTTGCAACTTGTCAAGAACAGCAAGCCAGCAAATAAACGCATAACGAAGAACATATTGAGGAAACCAAATAGTAGCAGCCCAAGGTTTAAGAGGGAGAGAAGAACTTAGTTGTTTCCAAGTTTTTGACAATGAGAAATAAGGCTTGAATAGTGCATCACTATGCTTCCATAGAGCCGTGTTGGACACACCATGAGGGGAAGGCAAAGGTAGAGAATGTAACCGGTCATATAGCTGGCGATGAAGAGGCACCCGTGAACGTCGAAAAACCCAACAAGACAGTGTAGCGGATGCTGCTAGAGTTGTGTGACATGGAATATCGAATTCACGAAAGCCCGATTCACCTATAATGGCGATGAGCGGATCTAGAGACGAACAGTCTTTGTACCAGAAAGAGATGTGATGACCATCACCAAACTAGTAGCGTAAGAAACCTGCTGCAAGCTCTCGAGATTTTAACAAGTTTTGCCATATCCATGAGCCTCTTGAGTTGCTCGGAACATCCCAAAACGTGAATTGGCGAAGAAGATAAAGCTTGACCCAGTTAGCCCAAAGTGAAGGAGTTGGGGAATGTAATCGCCAAATTAGCTCTAGGTTGAAACCCGTGGCTATATCCTGAAACTTATGACGACCAAGGCCACCTGTATTTTTAGGAGTGCAAACATCATACCAGTTGAGCTTGGACATGTGGTAATTAGTAGTAGAGCCCGACCAGAGGAAATTGCTACAAAGATTGTCTAGCACTCGGAGGAATTGCTTTGGAAAACGGAAAGCTGACTGCCAGAAGTTGACCGTAATGATGACCACCGATTTTAGAAACTGAAGCCGACCGGCAAAAGACGGGAGTTTAGAGGCCCATGCAGTCATTCGAGTCTTAATACGGTCAAGTAGCAGAGTGTAATCAGTGCGGTTAAGACGATTAGTGGTGAGTGGAAGAACAAGGTAGCGATCGGAAGTGCTGCTTGGGTGAGGCATAACCGGTTTACCGCAAGAATAAGATCCTGATGTGGTTGGCCAGCGATGAAAATTGATGACTTGTTGACATTTACATGAAGTTCCAACGCACGCCCAAACTTCTCCATAACGACTAGAATGCCGTCTACTAAGGTCTTTAGTCCGTCAAAGAAAACAAGGATATCGTCAGCGATACAGAGGTGCGTGAGACCTAGATCACAACACTAAGGATGCTACCCAATTCGTCATTTAGCTGCAGCTGCATTAAGGAGTTTTGACAAAACATTAATAGTGATGACATAGAGATAGGGAGAGAGAGCACAACCCTGACGAATTCCATGTGAGCTTGGGAAGTGACACGTTGGTTCCCGATTAACCGAGACTAATAATGTCGTCGTAGATATACAAAGACGAATCCGATGTATAAAGCGCTCTAGAAGACCTATGACCTGTAAAACAGAGATAATGAACTCCCAATTAATAGTATCAAATGCTTTTGAGATATCAATTTTAAGAGTACATCGAGGGGATAGAGAGGATTTGTGATAGTCATTGACAATTTTGGCTAGCATGATATTCTCAAGAAGGAGCCGACCCTTGAAAAAAACGCTTTAATTGGGTTCAATGAAGTCAGGGAGCAGTAGCTTTATATAGTTTGCCAAAATCTTGGAGATGACCTTGTAGATAATGTACAGCAGGAGATGGGTCGGTAATCTTTAATCGTCTCCAGGTTATCTCCTTTAAGGATAAGTGACAAAAATGTTGCATTTACACCACGTGGTAGAAAATCCACATGGAAAAAAGATTGGAAATCTGCAATAAAATCAGTCGCAATACAAGTCCAAGCTGATTGGAAAAATTTTGAAGTATATCCATCAGGACCAGAAGCTTTGTTTGACGGCATGGAGAATAGTGTGGCTTTTATTTCTTCTGCTAAAATTGGTTGACATAAATCAGCAGCAGAGGCAGTAGAACATCGGTAGGGGAGTAAGGTAGCGAGGACATGAAAGGGAATTGGATCCATGTCGGGTTGGCGTTGAAGAAATGATTGGAAGTGGTTTATTGCAGCCTCTTTAATGGATGGTAAATCTGTCACTACTTCACCAGAGGGATGGATGAGTCACTTGATGGAATAGCGGGAAGAACGAGATGCTGCAACACGATGGAAATAACGGGTGCTTTCGTCCCCCTTTGCGAGCCACATGATTCTTGACTTTTGTTAATAGAATGTCTCTTCCGCTTGAGCCGGGGAACTCCACGCTTGTGCAGCAGCTTGTTCTGCAGCTACAGATGTCGGGTTAGGATCACGTAGGACCGTCTCTTGACATTGACAAAGATATGTGTAAGCATCACGGGCACGGCTAGGGAGATCACCAAATTCGCTGGAGTTAAGTTGATGTAGATGAGGCTTGAGTTCTTTGAGCTTAATGTATAAGAGACGAAGAGCCATACGGGAAGGGTATAATTGGAGTGATCGGATGTTGAGAGAATCTCATTGAAGTCCCCAAAGACAATCCATGGAATCGATAAGGATCCACATATACGCCTACTTTCATGGAGGTCATGCCATATTTGAACACGTTCAGCCTGAAAATTTGAAGCGTAAACACAAGAGATTAAAATAACATCACATCACTCTAGTGTAACTAAAGACATAATTAATTGCACTGAGGTAATAAGTGGTGAAACAATAATGTCTGCTTTCCAGCAAACACAGATACAACCCAAATGGTGAGCGTCGTAGTTGTGGATAGCGGTCCAGCCAGGTAATGCAGCCTGCAAAATACGAGAAAAGTTATGAGATTGAACACGTGTTTCCAGAAGACATCCAAATTGAACAGTATTGTGCTTCTGGGGTTGGTTAAAACCCCTAGTATTCAAAGAAAATAGCGTCATGACATTAATTTCTCTGAGAGGAGACAATTGTTGATTTC
This sequence comes from Iberis pinnata, assembly GCA_900406425.1. NCBI lineage: Eukaryota > Viridiplantae > Streptophyta > Magnoliopsida > Brassicales > Brassicaceae > Iberis > Iberis pinnata. The sequence goes on from OVBE01007309.1 coordinate 13,522, forward strand.
TTTGTGGCCAATGATTTTGAGTTTTTGCGCGGTCATGGTAAGTTGTTGGTCCTGCGGTTTTGTCTTTACTCGAGTGATGTAACGGGAAGTAATTGGATTGTCTTGCATAAGAGTGGATTCGGTATCAGAGAGTTGTCCTTCCTCCTTATGTTCATCATCCTTAGGATCAGCAAGTACAGAAAAACGAGACGGTGACGATGTAGTCTTGTCATGCGATGTATGCGACGCAGTTGGTAACTGCGAAGAACAGCGAGTGACCAGAGACCAATCAGAGTTGGGGATAGTTTCATGAGCTGAGGCAGATGCCTCTTGAACGGAATCAGAATTGGGCTGTGCATTGCCAAGATTGTGAGCATCCGCAGTGTTTGAAGAGGTACGATCAGCCACAGGAGGAGATGCAATTTTGGTAGAGAGGGCAGCAGTAATAGTCTCAAGAGCAGGCTCATGTAAGGATACAGTAGCGAGTGACTCAGTGTCTGATGTAGGAAAAAAGTCATCAGCTGTGTTCTGGTGTACAATAGGTTCTGCATCATTTGGTGTAGAGATTGGAGGATCTGATACTTGAGCTGAAGTGGGTGGTATAGTCGTGATTGAGTCTTGGGCTATGTGAGCAGAGCCGTGATTCGAAGCATGGGGAATTACATTGGTTGTTGTTTGAGTCGAGGCTGTGTTTGGTTTCTTCTTTCAGTCTTGGTGCTTATGTCCCCAATTGTGACAGGATGAGAATTTTGCAGGCAACCAGGGGTAGGTTACAGAGACAGGTTCTGTAGCATCATGTCCAAAGCGAAAGAAGAAGAAAATGGTTCATGAGGAAACAAAAGAAAGTGATGTGTGGAGCATCATGAAGAGATCTCAAAGAAATATTAAAAAATAAGTGATGTATGGAGCATCATGAAGAGGCCTCAAAAAGGTCCAAAATTTTGCGGTTATAACCCCATAGAGATGAATCAACCAAAAGATCTAGAAGGGCAATACGGTTAGAACCTCATGAGGATGAATCATTCAATTGCACAAAAGAAGAATTCAAGTCAAGAACTTTGGAGCCTCAAAGGAGGTAATCATCCAAGATGAAGAGCCTTAGAAGGAGACTTGTAAGATTGATCGTCCAAGAGGCCATAATTATGAAGATCCAGCAATGCATTGCATGTGGTGGTCTAGTTTGAGAAATGGACAGAATGGATATAGGTGAACTCCAGGTAATTTTTCTGAACAGTAAACTCAACAAGGAGTCTACAGAAGGTAGATTCTACTCCACAGACTTTATGGTCAAGAAGTTATGGTCTGTTCAAAACAGATGGTCTAAGATGGCAGATTATGCCAGTTTTGAAGATTGGCGCAATAACCCAAAAAAATGTGTTCTACTTGAAGAAGATGGTTCTCATCAAAAGATCACAAGAGTAGACTTAAGAAAGAAGATAAGGGAAGAAGTCAAGCTCAAAAATCAAAAGGAGTTGGCCATTTGATTGAAGAATCATCTAACTTTGTGGATCTATATTTTTTTCTTTAGTGAAATTTTATACCATGAGGTTTTCTTCACTAAGGTTTTTAATGAGGTAGATCTTATAGATACCAAAGTTAACCAAATTTTATTGAGCTAAGGTTGAGGAAGAGTATTGAGATGAAGATCTCATCGTGATCAAAGATACAAATCAAAAAATCAAGAAGACCCTCAGCCATTTTTATGACATGTACAAAATTAGAGCACAATATCATAATGTGCAAGTTAGGGCATAATATCCACTAAATGACTTAATAAATTCATTTATTTTCTTATTTACTAAAAAAATATACTGAATTAACTCATATATATTATTATTTTTATCTAGTTTAATGAAAAATACAATAAAAAATTAACATATTAATAAAAAAATATAGAAACTTAGAATTACATAACATAATCGAAAAAGTTATATTAATATATGAAAATATAATATCATTAGGAAAAATTGTAACGAATTATAAAATCTATTTAAACTTAAATTTATATTAAAAAAATATATGTACTATAGTTAGTATATTACGAAAATCGACTCATATATACATACTATTAATTAAATATAGTAAAATCAAATAATTTATATTAAGAGATCTTATGTACTAAATTCTATATATGTACAATCTCACCTTTTGACGAATTTGATTATTCTTTTCATCAGGGTCGGCCCTGGGCCAAGCCAAGTGAAAATTTTTTCTGGCCCCCAACTTTTTAATTTTATTTTACATAGTATTTAAGATTTTATGGGCTCCTAAATTTTTAACAAAAAAAATAAATTGGCCAAATAATAAATACATGAAATATTAGTCCAATTTTTTTTATATTGTCTCAAGCCCCCATAATTTCATGTCCGGCATGCTTCTCATTGGAGCTTGACCTCGAATATGATTTTGATGCATTATTAGAGCTTGACTTTGAATATGATTCAGGTGCACCATTGGTCTGATAAGAGCTTTATTTGGAACATAAATAATATAGTTTGTTCCAAATCAAAATCTTATGAGGCCAATGGTGCACCAGATTCATATTCGAAGTCAAGCTCCAACGAGGAACAATATTGTAAGTGTGGAGAACCTACTCATCATGATCAGCAACCTTCTGTTTATGTTTATCAGGCGTCTGTATTCCATACAGGCGTCTGTTTGCATTCAACATTAATTATTTATATAAGTAATAAGATCATAGATGATGGCATGTGCTGAATTAAAGAGAGACACAAAGGTTTGTTAACGAGGTTCGGTTTCCCTACATCCCCGGGACCTTGTCCAGAAGCAAATCCACTAGAACAAGAATACAATTACAATTGCATAAGGTTCTGCATCCTACCATGCTACCATTATTTTCTAGTGATTTAAAAATAGCTAGAGATCTATTAAGTAATCAACTCGGTGTTACACAAACCTAACTCCATGTTTATCAACAGCCTGTTATTTTGTCCCCGAACGATTCTCTCAGCCTATGGTTGGCTTTTACTCAACTATGAGCTTTCCCTTAGCTTGAACCCAACCATTGTTTTAGTTCCACAGCGATATGTAGAACGAACACTTCCTTCATCAGCTTCCTGTTTTCGTCTGCCTTGAAGGAACACATCAAACGCCATAGATTCAGAAGTGTTAAACCATGCATGCCTCAACCTCCTCATCTATATATACTAATGAGAAAACCTAGTTCTTAGGCTCTCCAAAAGTCTCACCAAAATGAATATCTTTCTTCCAAAGAATATCTTTTTCAACAATAAAATCTTTCTTCCAAAGATTATATTTCTCAACAATAAAATTTTTCTTCCAAAGATTATATTACTCAAAAAATCTGTAGGATCTTGATGCATAGTCACGTCATCATCAAATCCTAGATTGTTGTTTGTTAACCAATCGTTGTACCACATCAACATCTTGTTGTGCCATGTCATCAGCGTTCTATTCCACGTCACTAGCATTCTGTGTCACATCACTAGTACTCTGTGCCACATCAACGCTTTTAAATCTCCCATAATATATCAAATATTATGTTGTAGAATATCTCCAAGAATCTCTCTAAGATAAGTTTTTTCTTCCATGATTTTCTCAACCGAATATCTTCTTGGTATAATCTTTTCGTTGAGATTCTCTTCTAGATATAATCTTAAAAGATAAGTCCGCAACTGATTCTTCATCTTCCGAAATCTTAGTTGATTCATTCAGTGCGTTGAATCTCATCAAGCTTCTGTTCCCATTCATATTTCTGTTCCCACTCAGCTTTCTGTTCCCATTCATCTTTCTGTTCATCAACAGAGATCTTTTGTGACACACCAGCACATGCACTGTGATACATAAATATGTTCATTGATATCATCAGCTCTCTGATCCCGTCAGCTGATTGATTCTGTCAACATATTAATCATAACAAGCTTCTGATTCCAACACGCTTCTGATTCAATTAGTTCGTTGATTCCAGAACTTGCATCTTCAATCTCCCCCTTTCTGAATCAACGACACTTTAGTATTGCATCTTCATTCAGCTTCTCGATCCAATCAACTCAGTGATCCTATCAGTCTTCTGAGTCTGCATCTTTCACTATGTTAATGGATACTATGTTGAACCAGCCTGTCTTCAAGCTATTCAGAATGTTATTGCAGCCATCTTCTATATTTAAAATCAACATCTTCAACTATATCCGTTGCACACAACTTCTAACATTCTATCTCATGACTCTTCAATATCTTGTCTGGTATCAAGCTTTTGACATGTTGTATGTTGTGTTTGAATCATATCTAATATCACACTTCTAACATGTTGTTTGATTATCTTCAGCATCTTGTATGTTATGTTTCTCAACTTAGTTAGCAATAAACTCTCAATCTCCCACTTGATGACTGAGTTGTAGAACCCAAGCTTCCTAACATCAGTAATCTCTAACTCCAATGCATGATTGCGTTTATCCAGATAGTTGATCACTTCAACATCTCATTATACTCTCCCCCCCTTTTTAACATAGTTTGATACTCAAACAACATGTTTTGTAGGATAATGAGATATATATAGAAAAGACATTAACCTGATGCATAATGACAAGAGTTGAAGGATACATCAGTTGTCTGATCCGAGTTGAAGAATACATCAGGAGAGTGATCCAATTATCAGACTATTGAGATTATGATAAACAGGTTTTTATCCTATCTAGCAAGTAATCCTAACTACTTGACTTTCGATGTAGTATTTAGGTGTCAAATTCCAATTCCATATGCAATTCACTAATTAATTCTTAAGAGAATTCCGTTTAGTCTAAACGATTCAAGTATGATTGTGATTATCGATTAAAACGAAGATTAATTTAAAACGAAGATTACTATAATAAAAAGGCTTAAACAAACAGGTTAAAGCAATGACTCGGGTGATCAATGACTCTCTAGATGCTCTATACTAACAGCTAACTGCTAATCCTTGGTCTAAGATTCCCAAACTTAGACTAATCCACTCTCGTGGTACTAATCATTTTCCTAATCGTGCGACCAATACAATCTCTTGACTAATCCACAAGAATAAGAAACATTAAGTACTAATCTATATTCAACCATTAAATTAACTAACACAATGTCTTGGCTAGGCTTCATTTAGCATACAAAGATTCATTCAGGCATTTTATCGAACACC
>OVBE01007310.1:0-18645 GCA_900406425.1 Iberis pinnata
ATATATATATATATATATATATATCGGGTTAGGTTTAGTCACTAAGCAAATTATATTATTGGGTACTTTTTCGTTTTATCGGGTATTTTATTGTTTATCATGTACTTTTCGTCTTAAACTTTCAGGTATTTTATTCTATTATTGGGAACTTCTCGTTTTATCGAGTATTTTTTTTATTATCAGGTATTTTTCGTCTTAAATTTTCATGTATTATATTCTAGTATCGGGTATTTTTTGTTTTATTAGATATTTTTTTGTATTTCGAATCTAAAACACCCGGAATCGATTAAGAGCCGAACATTTTGGGTACTTTTCGGTTCCTCTAACATAGAACTGAACCGATCCTGGAATCGAAGAGAACTGAACCGATCCGAAATCGATGAGAACTGAACCGGAACCGAACCAAAAATTTGAAAATGATCGATTGGGTATTACAATCTAGGATCTAAAAGTATTGGTACTGAATAGTTCCAACCGAAACCAAACATAATTCCCAAAAGCCCAACCTTAATTAAGATGCTTCAAAGAAATAAGAATATAGGATTTTGTGATTATCAGTTGTGCCATTGGCTGCTTAAGCATATAAGTGGGAGAAAAGAAAATCCAAAGGCTAGGAATCGCTTGCAATCCAAATTACTTCTCCAAATTTGATCTATGAATCGTTTCGGATGAAATGTAAAAGGAGGTTGCTTCAACTAAAGAAACTGTTGTAGTTTGTAATCTCTTCGCAGGCAATTGTAACTAGCTAAACGAACTGACATAGCTGATTTTCGATTGATGTGTGATACGAGATGATCTTGTGAAAGTGACGAGCAAGATTGAAGAAAAGTTTTACTATGATTTACTTGAATAAAGAATTAGAGAGTACATACATTGCCCTGAAATAGATCGCCTAGTATCTTTGCAAGTTTCCTAATCTGCATCTAAAAAACCATTAAGACAGATTTACGAAGTAGAAGAATAAATCAACCCTTGACTTGGATTGGCTTTTATGTATCTCAATATCATGTAAGCTGCAGTCATATGTACATCAATTGAAGCGGATAAAAACTGACTCAAAGTATGGACTGTAGAAGTTATATCAGGCCGAGTTATAGTAAGATAAAGAGGTCTACCAATCAATGATCTATATGATAAAGGATCGGCTAATAAAGTCCATTGATCTTTTATGAACTCAGCACCTCATAAGAACATTCCAATGATTCTTGCGAGCTGGGGGCTAATTGTTGGGGTAAAAAATTGTCACGACGAAATTATTATCTCAAACCCATCGATCCAAGCATCAAACCACATCAATCTCGATCAAAGGAACAAACGAACTAAATATGTGATACTTTCGAAAGACCATAGAGGATATGTTTCGGAAGAATCGAGCAACAATCATAGAATAGCTAAGAAATTGTCTCTGCACTTTTTTGTCCTTAGTCAAGAAGGTTCTTTCGCACCAAGTTTTCCCATCACGAAGATCTTAACAAGGCAAGACAATCCACTTACGTCCAATATCAGAATTGAGACAAACATAATCGGTATTGATGTTCGAAGAATACAATAGACCTCGACGTATACGTTTACGGACAAGCGAAAACACAAACGCCAAACAATGGAACCGTTCATACAATTACTTCGGGAGTTATGCGAGTTTTACGCGAGCTGACTTCATCACGAATCTCTCGTGTCATTCCATGTTTTCGTTGGAATTATGCAATAAAAATCGTAAAACTCGTATAAGTCCCGAAGTAATCGTATGAACGGTTCCGGTTATCCCGAACACCAAGATCATCTTAGCCATACGATTATTTCCTACGACTTGCGGAGGAATCTTGAAATCTTCTCATATAAAACAATAATGGTTTGCCGAAACGACAAGGATTATCTTAACTATACGATTAAAATTGTCATTCTTCGGAACGATCATTAGGACGCGTTCGTATTTACTGATCATATAAAACGATAAAAGACTAACTTACACGTCGATATTATCTCGCTCATATGATTGGTATAATCTTTCCGCAAAGTCTCGATTGTATCATCGTACGAAAGCTCGGTTTTCTGATGAGAACAGTAAAAGTCGCCTAAACTGTAAAACAACCCAACAATGCATAAAACATGATGATGGCTCACTTACGACTCTAGACGGGAATCGAGCCCAAGTACAATGACGGTCAAAAATTTTCTTGCAAGCCAAGAAGAAATGGAAGAAATTTAGAAAATGAAGATTTCAGCAGAAGAATGAACCGAAAAAGAAAGATTTATGCGGAAGAACGAAAGACAAAAAACGAAGATGGAGAAACCCTGAAGACTATATAAAAGAAACGAAGAGAATGGGCACATACATGTTCAAATATCCACAGAAAAATACGTAGGGCTTTAGATTATTTTTCTGTTATTGTCAGTAAGCTGCAATTCAATTAGGTTTATCGGTCTATGTTGCTAGATTTAGGATAAATTGTCAACAGTTCTTGTGGCTGAGGCTACAACTTGATTGTAATACGGTCACGAGATTCAGAATACAATTTCTTTTGCCCTATTTCGTACTTTTAATTTTTTTTATTTGTATTCTATTATTATTGTGTTCAGATCTTTCTGGTGATTGACTCATAGAAATCCGGGATATCTGAAAAATCGGGGTTCTCTCTGATTTTCCTTAACTAACAAAAATTGAACGGTGCAAATTTTGGTTCCAACAGTTTGACACTAAAATGAGGGGGCAAGAATTTATATTCTGTCAAACAACAAGTTCAGATTTTTAGAGATGGTTAGCCATCGTTATTTGCGCTGTAGGAGTAGGAGTTCTTCGTTGCTAGCCGCTATTGGCGGTGGTGTTTCGTCTTGAGCAGCTTCCGTCAGGAAATCCAGGGTTGTCGCCGCCCTAGCCATCATGTCCTTCTCGAATACTCTGTCTACTACGGCGTCGGTAGCGTTGATCTGGGAATTATTTGACTTCCCAGCGGATATTCAGTACCTCATTCCCCAATCTGGCCAATTCTCGGATTCTGTTCCTCCTAGGTTTGTGAAGGTCTATGAGATATTCTTCAAGACATGTGGGCTTTGGTTCCTGGTTCTAGAGTTGTTAGTTCGATATCTCTGCCGCCGTGGAATGGACTTGAGTCAATTGATGCCGAAAGGAGTCCAGCATGCTATATTTTTAATGGCTTAAGCTCGAGAGAATGGATTTGAACTGGGTTTCGATATGCTCGAAGAAATCACTCACATCAAGAGGGGTCCTCAGGGAGGTCTTTGGTACATGACTAACAAACAGAATCAGGGATTCACATCTGAAAAGACGCCTAAGGATGACGCCGACTTAGATTAGTTTTACTTCTTCTTAGAAATCAATAATCTTTCGTTCGGGACAAAAGGCCCTGCGAATTCACAATCTTAATGGTTTCTATCGATCAGTGTGCACGCCTTCAGGCATATCTTCTTTGTCTTATTTGGTGTTTAACGTGTTTAGGATAAGCGAATAATGTGCCTAGTATTTTTGTAGTTTTTGTATTTACCGATTGATCATCTTTTCCTTTGTTATTATAGTTCCGCATTTGACAACCATCGAAGATCCTTCATCTGAATACTTGAGTAATCGCAACCTCCTGGAAAACCATACTTTGAATAGTTGGGACACGTTTAGCGGGGAGAGGGTTCTTTGTTCCTGATGTCCTTTGGCACTGCTTTCTGAGTCTTCTTCAAGTAAGTGTTATTAACTTGTTTCATATATGCGTTCAGGGCTTGCCATGTTCCCTCCTTTTGCTATTGTTTTGTTTTACGTTGTGCGAACTCTTTTGCAGACACCCTCTTTCAATCCTCTTACTTCTGGAACAATGAGGGAACCGAGATCTTACCGTGAAGCTCGCATGCATGTGGGAACTGTAATTCGCACTGTCAATTTCAGTTAGTTCGAGAAAATCATAGAGAATTATAACTTTCCAGAGATCCCAGATTTCTATGAGTCAAACGTAGAAGGATCATAGTACAAAAATAAAGAGTACGAAAACGAATTTAAGAGCAAAAGAGGAAAATAGGAGTCTTATTCCTAATCGGTGCGTGAACGCGTTACAACAGGTGATAACCTCAGCCACAAGAACTGTCGGCGAGTTATCCTAGATCTAACAACGGAGACTGATAAACCTAATTGAGTTGAAGCTCACTAACAATAAAGAAAAGACTAAAGCGCTAAGTATTTCAGTGTGGAGAATAGAACGTGTTTGTGCCCCTTCTCTTTATCTCTCTTATACAGACGTCAGGATTGATCCGTCTTCCGTTCTTCCGCGAAAATCTTCCTTTATTGATTGATTCTTTTGCGAAAATCTTCCCTTTCTGGATTTCTTCTATTTCTCTTTGTCTTTCAGAACAAGCTTCAACCGTCATTGCGCTTGGGCTCTATTCCGGTCTAGGATCATAAGTGGGCCATTTTTGTGTTCTCGGCCTCGTTGGCTTATTTTACGGTTTAGGCGATTTTTATGGTTCATGTAGAGAAAATGAACTTTCGCGCAAAGATACAATAAAACCATTGCGGAAAGGTTATTCTGATCGCGTAAGTGAGACAACATCAAAGTTTAAGTTGACCGTCACCATTTTATACGATTGATCAAAACGGTTTCACGATTTTTTCACGAGTCGATGAAAGTCATCGTACGAAAGGAATAATTCTACGAGTTTTATCATAAAACCCCAATATAATCTCGGAATGATACAAAACATGATAAATGATTTGTCCGAATTGACATGAAGCACGCATGTGATTCATCTCGCCAACATAGATTTATCTCGCCAATTGGCGAGATGATTTTTTCGATCCATCTCATGAACTGGCGAGATAATTTGCTGATCTCAATAATTGGTGAGACGAATTCCTTGCACACATTCATCTCACCAGTTAGCGAGATGAATCTTTCTGATTCATTTCGCCAGTTAGCGAGATGAATCTTTCTGATTCATTTCGCCAGTTAGCGAGATGAATCTTTCTGATTCATTTCGCCAGTTAGCGAGATGAATCTTTCTGATTCATTTCGCCAGTTAGCGAGATGAATCTTTCTGATTCATTTCGCCAGTTAGCGAGATGAATCTTTCTGATTCATTTCGCCAGTTAGCGAGATGAATCTTTCTGATTCATTTCGCCAGTTAGCGAGATGAATCTTTCTGATTCATTTCGCCAGTTAGCGAGATGAATCTTTCTGATTCATTTCGCCAGTTAGCGAGATGAATCTTTCTGATTCATTTCGCCAGTTAGCGAGATTCTCATCCTTACAGAAAAGCTTGCAAAGTCGGAGGAGAAATCATCGCGGTTGGAGGCGGAGTTGGGAGTGATAAATAGTGCCTATGCATCAGAGGTGTCTTAATTGCAAACTCATGTCATCCAGCTCGAGAGGGACCTCAGAAAGGCGTTGAGCTCTTTACTCAAAGAGAAAAAAATCTAAGAGATCAAAGGCAAAGGAGTTACGCCATCTTTAGCATCAAGTGCATGTTGTGGTTGGTTCATCGAATCACGTGGTTCTGGTGGTTGAAATTGAATCGGGCATTGCCGACTCTGTTTTCCCATAGTCTGTTGACGATCCGGTGGATCACGACTATGAGGATGTTGAGCCCCACAAGACGAACGACCCAGCTGACGTGACGGAGGGTTCTGTTGGTGAGGTGGATGAGGACCTCTTCCTCATCCTAAATGATGAATGAGGTTGTTGTCCTATTCAGGACATTTTTATGTTTTTGTGTTTATTTTGGTCCAGCGCTGCTGTTTTAATATCATGACCCGACCGTTTGTGGCTTTGGATTTTCTTTGTTGCTTTGTGGCTTTTGATTAATGAATAGCGTTTTCTGATTATGTCGATGATATTGAGTTGGAGTAATAGATGCCAGTAGTCTGTTCATATCATGTTGTCCGATGGTCGCTACAACCGCTTATTCATGTGTGTTTTTCCAAACAGTCTAGTTTTCGGATTTTATGGATTTGCGGGTGTAAACGAAGAGACAAATTTAGGGATCTCGTATCGATCTTCGATACTATGTCTAGAGATGTTAGATACCAGTGTGCTGGGTTTAGGGCAAGATGTAGGTTTAATCTTGGTTTTAAGGGGTGCGAAGACTATTCCGGTTTACGTATCCTATTTATGTATGATATTTATGATTTCAACCTGATTCCGTTTCGATATTGGGATATGCGATAGATTAGCACCGATCAGGAACCAAGCATCTTTCTAAAGACAGTTTTTATGGCGCTGTTTACCCTTGTGTCAGGTGTGTGAGAACCAATCTTACGAAAGGTTGGGTGACTAGTTCGTCCCTCGGGGGCCAATCGACGGGTTTGACATAGGAGCGGATGCTTGCTCGTTTTGGTTTCTGAGTCTGTGTAGATTGTGTTCGTACGAAGGTTTTACGTTTTCGAATGTGTTTGAGAAATGCTCCTATGATTTATCAAAGGGCATGCTTGTCCTTGCGAGCGAGGGGAGTGTTCAAGTGTTTTCATTACGATAAGTTTTCGTATGATTTCTGTTTCCGGGCTATACAATGATTTTTGTTGTTACTTAGGCGTTTACGTGAGAGTGTATTGTAAGAATTTGCAAAAAAAAAAATGTTAAGTTAGAATGCGTTTTTCTTATTGAGGAAAAGTTTTGAAAATATCGGGTAAAAGAATGCGGATATTTTGAAATATGGGAGTATACGAATGTGTGTATACACACCCACACCCCCTTTTTAGAGAGGGGGACAACTGCACTTTTCTTGCGAAAAGTTGCCAACGTACTCTTTTTGGGGATCAAGCTGTCTCGTAGTTCAGTTGTTAGGGTGTCGTTTCTTAGTGATAGTATTTTTGAGGTGCATCGCGTTCGAGGTTCTCGAAATCTTGTCGTTTGAATCATAGCAATTTCGTATGCTCCTGGCCGGACTACTTTCGTAATTCTGTATGGACCTTCCCAGTTCGCTCCCAGTTTTCTTGTGTTTTGTTTTGTAGTCTTTTGGAAGACTTTGCGTAGGTTATAGTATTTTACGGCCGCTTGTTGATAATTTTGGGTTCATATGAGGCCGAGATTGTCTAGCAGCATTAGATTGTCCGTTTCTTCTACCTCTGGGTGCAACTTTCTGTGTATTCCCGGGCATTCTACTTCTGCAGGGATCACACATTTTTATCTTATATGAGAGCGAAGGGAGTTTCTTCGGTCTCTCTTCTCAGCGTCAATCTATGCGACCAGAGGACTCCTTCGAGCTCTTTGGCCCATTGGCCTTTCTTAGCGTTCAAACGTTTCTTTAGCCCATCTAAGATGGTCTTGTTGATGGTTTTCGCTGAGACCCGTTGTCTGTCACGATTTCGTAAGGGATTTCGTGTCTTCATATGATATTTTTCCTTACAAAATTTTTGACTTGATCGTCATTGATGCTGGCGTATGAATGGGCTTCGACCCATTTTGAAAAGAAATCCGTTAAGACTAATAGGAAGCGTTTCTGTTTAGATTTTCGCATGGTATTGGGGTTTTTGATAAAATTTTCGAGCTCCGAACGAGAACACGTGCGTTGAACGCACATTCAGCTCGTCAGTTGCTGAGCTAAACATCATGTATTCAGCTAGCCAACTGGCAAGCTGAAAACAAAAAATCAATTCGCCGATTCGCGAGCTGAACAATGCAAAATCAGCTCGCCAGTGGCGAGTTGGCATCTTCTCAAACCTTATGTCTCTTGTTTCGTATCAATCTGAGTATCCATTGGGTTTTTTACGATAAAAGCTATAAAACTCGTATGAATCCAGAGTTAATCGTATAAATAGTGTCAGTTCCAAAAATTCACCATAGCTATACGATTATGTCTTATGATCCGCAAAGTTTCGATCGTATCACCGCATTAAGGTTTGGTTCTCAGACGAGAACCGTAAAAATCGCCTAAACCGTAAAATGACCCAACGAGGCGTAAAACACGGAAACAACCCATTTACGACTTTAACCAATAATCAAGCCGAAGTATGATGGCAGTCGTAGCTTTTCCTGCAATCCGAGAAGAAAACAAAGAAATCCAAAAAAGGAAGATTTCTGATGAGAAAAAGAAGATATCCGCAGAAGAACGGAATGTGGAAAAGGAATGCAGAATTCGAAATTAGTGAGTTGCAACTCAATTAGGTTTACTAGTCTTAGATATTCGTACTACGGAATTCGCCAACAACTCACATAGTCGAGGCTTATCACCTGTTGTAACGCACTCATATGCAGATCTGGAATAAGACCACTTTTGCCCTCTTTTTGTTCTTAAATTTATGCTCGTATTTTACTGTTTACGTGTTTTGATCTTTCCGCGTTTTGACTCACAGAAATCTGGGATCTCTGGAAAGTTAGAGTACTCTTCGATTTTCAGTAACTAACGGAAATTGACAAGGCGAATCTCGGTTTCCACGGCTTGGCGCTAAAAGGAGGGGGCAAGCGATTTCTTTTACGTCAAACTACAAGTTCAGGCATGAGTACCGAATCCCAAAATGACCAACTCGCTTGTGACGGTCTTCCATCGCAGGAAAACGTTAAGCAGACTCCACCAACGAACGTCACCGCAGTCAACGCCGACGCAAACACTGCAGCGTTCGATGAGATCAAGAAGATGTTCTCGACTCTCAAAAGAAAGTCAGAAGAACAAGATAAGCTGACAAACTCTCTTGCAAAACAGGTGGAAACCCTAACCGCAAGAACCAGAGCCATCCTCCCGCGCGGAACTACTAAGCTCTGCGGGTGAAGGCTTGATTTTGCGACCCCACATGACGGGACGCAAAGCATACAGAAGGAGCCGCCAAAAAAAAAATCCCGACAAGGTAACTCCCGATGCTACTCTAAAAAGTAGTATTCCCTCTCTAGACAGGGAAATGAAAGAAAACGATGCCGAGCGAGTTAACTTGGAGTCTAGCGAACAATCCGACTCTTCAGATGAGGATGCAGACGTGCATCCGAGAAAGAGTAACCAACGCTTGGCTCTGAAAGACCGCCAGTTTTAAAAGCCCATCACAGAGGAGGAAGAAAACATCTTCTGGGTGGAACAAGAAAAACTAGCTGAGGAATAGGCTCGAAACATTCGCAATAAACACCGACAAGTTTTGAATGCCCACAACGACGAGCTCGGTGAAATTTGACCTCCGCGAATCCCTCGCAAAAACGTGGCCGAAATACAGGCAGTAATGTTGCAAATTCACCATGCTACTACGTGGCTCCCGAAATCGACCAACTCCTCGAAGAGGCTCGAAAAACTCCATTCACAGCTCGCATAACTAACGCCTGGATTTTAGACCATGGGAAAGTAAAAATCCCGATGTACGATGGTACCACTGATCCGAAATCACACTTATAGAATTTTAAAAATTACGATGGGAAGGTCGAATCTAATGGGAGGCAAAAAAGATACAGGCTTTTGCCTCCTTTTCTTCAAACATCTCCAAGGGGCAGCTCTTGAATGGTTCTCTCGAGTAAAGCGGAACTCCATCGGAAATTTCTGACAACTCTCTTCGGAATTCCTCCAACAGTACTACATGTTCATGGATAGGGAACCTTCCAACATCGATCTCTGGAGCCTCACTCAAAAAGAAGATGAATATCTCTGAGATTTCATGAAACGATTCAAAATTGTGATGTCAAAAGTCAGCGACATTAGCGACAAAGTAGCCGTGGACGCACTCTACAAAACTCTCTAGTACAATCCAAGTTCAGAAAATGGATAGCCCTCAAAAAACTCGTACGATCCAGGACGCCTTGCACAAAGCCACAGATTTTATTAACATTGAAGAAGATATAAAAGTTCTATAGCAGAAGCATAGGCTAGCAAAGGCGTCCGCGAAAGACACTCCCTTTAAAGTGAAGTCGAAAAAGAAAAATCATTGTAACGAAAAGTACGTCCATCCTGAAGGGGAGAACCTTCAAGGAGTGCATAACTATGCTATAAATCCGTCGTCAGAACAAGGACGAACGTCCAGAAACACCTGGACTAGGAAAAATGGAAACACCTTATGCGAATTCCATCAAACGAAGGGTCATTCCATGAAAAACGACAAGGTCCTCGGGGCAAGACTGACATCAAAACTGCTCGTTGGAGAAATGTCAGAGATATCTAGTGTGAAAGATATCATGATTGACCGACAACCTAGATCCAACCAAGCGTCGCCAGACGGCAATGTGCCTCAAGGCCCCCGAACAGAAGGGAAGCGTGGAAGAGGATCCGAGGACAAAGGAAGCGACGTCAATCATTTCCGAGTAAACATGATAATCAGAGGGTCGCAGAACTGTCAAGACAGCGCCTCCACAATTAAGGCATACCATCGCAAGGCAGAATCGAGCGAAAATTAGCCCGATCACCTTTTCTTCACATCTTTCGATTCACCGAGTAACGAGATTACGTTCAAGGAAAGCAAAACTGTCAGAATCAACACCCCTCACAACGATCCTCTTGTAATTGATCTTGTTATGAGGGATCTCGTGGTCGCAAGGTCCTTGTCAACACAGGAAGCACCGTGAACGTGATCTTCTGTGATACACTAAACATGATGGACATCAAGCTGTCCGAAGTCACGCCCACGCCAAAGCCACTCATCGGATTCTCCGGCACGACGACCATGACTCTCAAATCAATTCAACTTCCCGTCATGGAAAAGGAAGTCACCAAAATTGTTGATTTCATAGTAGTGATCATCCTGCCATTTACAACACGATCATCAGTATACCTTGGATAAATTCCATGAAGGCAGTTCTGTCAACTTACCACTTATGCATCAAATTCCTGGCACCCACGGAATATCCGCAATATGTCGATGTCAAAAACAAGAAAGACTCTGCTTCATAAACTAAGACGGGTCACAACAACGCCAATAATCATAACCAAACAAACGAAGACAACTTAGGCATCAACCGAAAAACTTTCGAAAAAAGTTGACAGCGCTTCGGAAAAACACGAACCAGATTCGCCAACTTCAGAAACGGCTCAACCTAAGGAAGGCGACCAAGCTTCCGAGCCCAACATCCTGGACCAAACGATGCGAACAACGCAAGAAGAAAGTCCTCGACCCAACCATTGCCATCGCAGCTGAACCGGACGACGTGAGATCGACAAGCGAGTAAATTACTCATGGCAAATAATTGAACTACAAGACGGCTTGATCCCTGAAACAGGTACGTAGGCAACTTTTCGCAAGAAAGGTACAACTGTCCCCCTCTCTGAAATGGGGGGGGGGAGTGTGTACGTATACGTATACTCGTATACTCCCTTATTTCAAAATATATGCATCCATGTACTCAATATTTTTTATACTTTTTCGTAAAGAAGAAAAATGCAACCTTACTTTTCGCTATCTTCTTACGATTCACAAACGCATTCAACTCACCATGGCCAAGTACATCAATCTACGATTCGCTCAAAAATGCCCAAGTAAATTCCTTGATGACGTTTTACGAATTAACCTTCGTAAAATTAAAACTCGACACCATTTTACAGAAAAACTAAGTGAGACAATATTTCATAATTTGAAAACACTCACAAAACGACTCTCGTAAATAAAACACAAGTCAAAAAATTCAAGATCTAAACAGAAACGACAATTTTGGTTGCGAACATCCGCAAACAAAATAAAACGTTATTCCAAAGAAAGATTAAAAAACCCCTACAGCATCGCTAAAGCATCTCTTAACCCGCGAACATTTCGAGTAAGAAATTCGACACGTCAAAAGAAATATCAATCTTCAGCATCGCGAGACGTCGCAAATACCTGAATAACCTTTTTTCGACAAAAATACCTTCCTCAATGACATCTTGGAAGACAGCGCAGTCATACGTACTAACATCTACTCACAACATACATCCTTCTTGAAAAACCAATATGGTAGCATATGTCGTCGTATTTGTAGCTGATGAGAACAAATTTCCGAAATCGTACAAACGTGATCTGCACAGACTTCAAAATCGAGATAAGCAAACAGTCGCTGCTATATCAAACTCGTCGATGGGCCCCGATGGATGCACTAGTTACCTAACCTTTCGTAAGATCGGTTCTCGTACATCTGACACAAGGATAAAACGCTATAAAAACCAAAATTTTGGTCAGCACTTCCAGACGACTTAAAAACTGTCTTCGGAGAGATGCTCGGTTCCCGATCAATGCGAGTCTATCACAGACTCCAATATCGACACGAAATCAGGTTAAAATCAAAAACAGGGTACGTAAGACAGGATAGTCTCTGCACCCCCTAAAACTGAGAGTAAACCTAGGTCTTGCCCTAAACCCAGCACACTGGTCTATAACATCTCTAGACATAGTATCAGAAACTAATACAAGATCTCTAAACTTGTCTCGTCGCTCACACACATAAATCCATGTAGCTCAAAGATTAGCTTCTCCAAAAACCGCACTTAAACAGATAAGCGAAACGTAGCGACAAATCAAAGAACAAAATACATAATGACTACTCATGATCTTGTTAAACCATACATATAAATGCAAATAAAAAACCGAAAAAGTGGCAAGTTCTTAAGGCCTTATACGGCCAATCTTACTAAAACGGAGACACTCGGCCAAAATCATATATAACATATTCCCTCCACGAAGACCCTCACTCTTTACTAATTAGGATCAAAATAACCGGTACATGACGAACCGAACATTCATGAATCCTGATCCACTGCTCCCTCATCAATACGCACCGAGATCTCAACGTCCTCCAAGTCCGGAGAAATAGGAATAAGGCATTCCCCGATTTCCGATTCAATCAGAGGGATCAGGGAGCCAGGTTTCCTAGTCTGATATAAAGCGCCTTCCTGAACCACGTCAGTTCGATGCATCTGCTCCAGCTTATTGAATCATGCTCCAATGCAGGGCAAGCAATCTGCCACGACCGAGACAATCTCATGCTTACCCCGCCTAGCCGCGCGACAAACCTAGGAGGCCTGCTTACAAGACAACTCTTCCATATCTCCCCTCAGACGAGAATGTTCTTCCTCGAGTTTCTCGACCCTGTATCGAGCCGTTTGCACCTCCTGATCACTCGCCTTGGGAGCCTCTTCCATTATATGGATAGCCTGTCGGAATACCGTTAAAAAGTTAGCAAGTATATTCACAAAAAATCGTGTAAATGAATGCCAACCCTCATGCATTAGCGCGAAGCTTCCACACACAACTTTTACCTCACAATTCTCTCCGAGGCAGGAGGTAGAAGCGGTGAAGCGCGTAGAAAATAAAAAAATAAGATCCAAACGAAGGTATCGGGATCTGATTCAAAGTGTCAAAGTCATTCAGACACACCCCAGGGACCGACCCTTCCCAAACTTGAACGGAACTGCACACGGCACCCTTGTTCCGCGGGGACCTTTCCCTATCCCTTGTAGGAGGCATCTCATACGAAACAAAGTTCTCCATCGTTGGTTCCTCTTCTTCAACAACAGCTTTGGAGCAAGTACGCGCGTTATGGTAGGCAATATCGTTTCGTACTCGTTGTTATGAAAAATGCCCCCAGTGAATCGGCCCACCTCAGAAAAGATCCCTAACAACGATCAGATCCTTTGGGAACAGCAGAACATGATCGGGAATTGCATAACAAAGAAAAGAAGGACGTTAGCCACCAATCGAAAGAGATAAAAGCTTGAGTACCCGGTCATGATACCATATCGATCCCACGTCCGCCTAAAAAGAGGTATATTCTCCTCTTTGACGGAGGCGCTGTTTATTCAGACAAAGAAGTAACGCTCGCTCCAATGCAGAAATTTATTCTGGAACGATTGAATGATCCCCATATTGCCCCGAGGCACCAAGTAGTACTGGAGCATGTTGTGCATGTTCCTCCCATGAATAAGCGCGGTAAAATAGTCAGCATCCAGAACAATTCCTCGCTCATAGCTCAAGACTAAGGTAGCTATCAGATGCTGAAGGCCACGCGGCAAGATCTGGTTAATCGATAGACCGTATCGACACAAAAAATCAACCATAATCCCGGAACAGGAAACCATAGCTTACAAAACAATAGGTAGGCCTCGTAACAGTTGAACTAGCCCAGGGGCAGAGAGTGGGCTTCCTTGGTATCTACGGGCAGACGAAATTCTGCGTCATCCGGCACCCTGCAGAATTCCCAGTTGATGAAATTCTGCGTCATTGTAAGAAGGCTCTCGGGGTTAAAAATCAAGGATGACGCATTTTTCATAACCCTCTAATTAATGAGAAGTTAAAAAAGAAAGAGAATGAGAGAATAAAACGTTTTTCTACCTCTGAAAATTCTTGTTAAGTGGACAAGTGAAATCTAAAGAGGTAACTTCTCCATTTTGTAAGAGAACTTTTTACTATTCACTTCCGAACTTTTGAGCCATTAATTTTTTCTACCTATTAAACTCAACACCTCACGAGAACTTTCTAAACGTCCTCGCAAGCTAGGAGGCTAACTGTTGGGTCAAAATTGGTCGCGGCAAAATGAATGCCTCATAACACCCAATCAACGGAACATGTTAACCAAAGTGGCAATTCTTCAAAATTGGTCGAGAAAGTTTTGTCCCATCGGGTTTTCCTATCAATAAGGTTTTAGCAAGGCAAGATTGTTTGCCACGACCAACGTTC
Source organism: Iberis pinnata (assembly GCA_900406425.1). NCBI lineage: Eukaryota > Viridiplantae > Streptophyta > Magnoliopsida > Brassicales > Brassicaceae > Iberis > Iberis pinnata. Next base: position 14,534 of record OVBE01007310.1, read on the forward strand.
AAGGAAAAATAAAGACCTTAGCGGACACGTTTCGGAACAACGACAGATAAGTCAAGACTTTCCGATAAACGTTTTGGGCTCTGAACGAGAAAACATGCACTGAACGCACATTCAGCTCCCCAATTGGCGAGCTGGATCTCAACAGTTCAGCTCGCCAGTTGGCGACCTAAACCTCACAAATCGAGCTCGCGAATTGCTGAGCTGAAACTCACAAATTCAGCTCGCCAATTGGCGAGATGAACACGCAAAGTCAACTTGCCAGTTGGCAAGTTGAATCTCGCAAATTTAGCTCACCAGTTGGCGTGCTGAAAAACACAAAATCAGTTTGCCAATTGGCGAGCAGAATCTCGCAAATTCTCAGCAACTAATGGAAATCGACAGTGCAATCTCAGTTCCCACACCGTGGTTGAATAATATCCACCGCCCATCGCGTGAACGAGTAAGGTACTGAAATAGAAGAGAGGAGTTATGTGGGTTGGTGAATCGTTGGCATTATTTGCACTTACGGGCGAACTTTTCGCAATCCTTGACCATGGTGACCCAGAAATAGCCATGACCTTTAATTTTGATTGCAAGGGATCTTCCGCCAGAGTGATTTTCACATGAACAAGAGTGGACCTCCCCATGACGTTTCGCGATATGTTTCATTATATGTAGGTTACGAGAGGTCTGATAAAACTTTTTTGTAAATTCATCTGTCTACTAGAGAGTATCGAGCGGCGTGAATTTTGACTTTTCGATCGGCCCATTTCTCTGCAGGGATGGTACCTTCGGCTATGTAAGCTCGAATTTCTTGCATCCACGATTTATCATACCCGTATCCGAACTGTTCCAGATTCTCTTAGGGTTGTTCTGTGTCAGCGACTGGCGATTGGATCAGATCTTTGATAATCAAGGGATTGATGCTCGGGTGTTCGATAAATTTCACGGGGATGATTTTTTTGAGACCTGGATTAGAGCTTGAAGCTAGAGCTGCCAAGGCGTCAGCTTACATATTCTCCGACCGACGTATTCGCGTGATGGCGAACTGGTTAAAACCTTGGGATAGATTCCGATCAATTTTCAGGTACGATTCCATCCTTTCATCTATGGACTCGTACTCTCCGCTAAATTGGCTCGCTACAGGTTGTGAGTCGTAATCTGGCAAAAAGCGCTTCGTATTCGGCTTTGTTATTTGACACGTGGAACATTATACTAAGTGATTGTTCTAGTATATCTAGAGTTAGTCACGTGAGACGGATCCCGACTCCTGAACCCTGTTTGGACAATGATCCATCGACGTGGAGGGTCCAGACCGATTCTGGTTCCTGGTTCGTCATACTTTCCGTTGGGAGTTCTACCATGAAATCAGCTAGGACCTACGATTTTGCACAAGTCTTTGTCTGATATTCGACATCGTATTCGCTTTACTCGATTGCCCATTTTGCTAGTCTGCCCGATTGACTGGGGTTGTACAAGATCGTTCTTAATGGGAATGATGTGAGGACGATTATTATATGCGACTATAAATATGGCCTTAGTTTTCGTGCTAACATCACTATGGTGAGTGCCAATTTTTCCATAAGTGGGTATCATGTCTCGGCGTCTAGCAGGGTTTTACTACGTAAAATATTGGCTTTTGCTCGCTGCGTTCTTCTCTGATAAGGACACCTCTCACATTGGTCTGACCATTCAAACTTTTTATTCCTTTTCATATTGTCGTAGAAAGGGAGGCATTTGTCTGTCAATCGTGAGATGAAACGGTTAAGTGCAACGATTCTACCGGTTAATCTTTTTGCACTTCTCGCTTGTTTTTCGGGGAAGCCATTTCGATCAGCCTAGTGATTTTCTTTTGGTTAGCTTCAATTCCCTGATATGTGATGATATATCTGATGAACTCCCCTGATGCCACGGCGAATATGCATTTTGTTGGGTTGAGTTTCATGTTATGATGGTTTAATTTTTCGAAGCATCTCTGCAGATCAGCGATGTGGTTACGTTCTTCGAGGGATTTTATGAGCATGTCGTCAATGTATACTTCCATAGTCTTTCCGAGCTCTTCGGAGAAAATATTATTGACAAGTTGCTGATAGGTTGTCCCGACATTTTTCAGGCCGAAGAGCATCACTTTGTAGCAGTAAGTACTGCGGTTGGTGATGAAAGCGGTTTTCTCACTATTGTTAGGATTCATCATGATTTGATTGTAGCCTAATAAGGCGTCCATAAATGATAATATTTTGTTTCCTGCTGTGGCCTCTACCCGACAGTCAATATGCGGTAGCGGGAAACTGTCCTTCGGACATGCTTTATTGAGATCGGTAAAGTCAATACAGACCCGCCACTTATCGTTCTTCTTCTTAACCACCACTAGATTAGCGAGCCAGTCGGGGTACCTGACCTCCGTTATTACCCAATCGCCATCTTAACCACCACTAAAGTCAATACAGACCCGCCACTTATCGTTCGACTTCATCGTTGACCGCGGTGGCACGTTCGTGACCCAATCGCCATCTTTACTATTTTGATGGGTTTGAACGTTAGGTCGACGTTAAGTTTGTGGATAGTTATGTTGATGTCGATTCCTGGCATGTCTTCTGCGTCCCAAGCGAACGTATGGAGGTTTTTTTAAGAAAGCTATGAGTTTTATTATAATGGGATCGCGGAGGTTAGCGCCGAATTTGACGCAATACCGGGGGAATTTTTCGGTGAGATGATGGGTTTGCATGTGGTTCGCGTTTCCTCTCTAAAATATTTGCTTTTTGAAATTTCCCAAAGACCTCTATTTGATCTTGTTCTGGTGAATTTTGGATGGAGCATTTTTACCTCTTGTTTTCAGCGAGGGTTTCTACCGTTGCACTTTTCCGTATTAGTTTAGCTGCAAGGCATACCTGCGATATCTTCTGATTTCATCGGACTGATTAGATTCCGAAAGGAGTCGGGAATTTGAGATAGTTGGCGAGATGAATGTTTCCGATTCATATCGCCAACTAGCAAGATGAATTGCTTGCACAGAATCATCTCGACAGTTCGCGAAATGAATATTTCCAGTTCATCTCGCTAACTGGCGAGATGAATTCCTTGCATAGATTCATCTCGCTAGTTGGCGAGATGAATGTTTCTGATTCATCTCGCTAACTAGCAAGATGAATGTTTTCGATTAATCTCGCTAACTAGCGAGATGAATTCCTTGCACAAATTCATCTTGCCAGTTGGCGAGATGAATGTTTCTGATCATCTCTCGAACTGGCGAGATGAATTGCTTGCATATATTCATCTCGCTAGTTGGTGAGCTGAATGTTTCTGATTCATCTCGCTAACTGGTGAGATGAATTTCTTACACAGATTCATCTCGCCAATTAGCGAGATGAATGTTTCCGAATCATCTTGCTAACTATCGAGATGAATTTCTTGCACATATTCATCTTTCCAGTTAGCGAGATGAATGTTTTCAATTCATCTTGACAACTGGAAAGATGAATTGCTTGCATAGATTCATATTGCTGACCGGCGAGATGAATTGCTTGCACAGATTCATCTCGCCAACTGGCGAGATGACTTCCTTGTAAAGATTCATCTCGCCAACTAGCAAGATGAATTCCTTGTAAAGATTCATCTCGCCAACTGGCGAGTTGAATTCCTTGTAAAGATTCATCTCGCAAACTAACAAGATAAACGTATGTCCAAAAACGTCTCGATTGTCCATAATTGAGCATGATTCTTGCTTTTCGTAGAAAAGTTCGGGTTGTTTAGTTTTCACATTTGAATTGTTTTTTTTCAAATTCGTAAACCTTAACACTAGACCCTAAACTGATATAAACCCTTTGAACCTATAACTAATTAATATTAATCAAATTCATCTCTCATATAATCTATATCCATTTAAATATACTTGCAAAAACATTTGACAGTTTATTAAGTTGTTTAGTTTTCACATTTGAGTTGTTTAATTTTAAAATCGTAAACCTTAATACTAGACCCTAAACTGATAAACCCTTTGAACATGTAACTAATATTACTCAAACTCATCTCATAAAATTTATATCCATTTAAATATACATGCAATAACTTTTGACAGCTTATTAAGTTGTTTAGTTTTCACATTTGAGTTGTTTAATTTCAAAATCGTAAACCTT
>OVBE01007311.1:0-18642 GCA_900406425.1 Iberis pinnata
TCCAAAAACTACCATTCAAGATTTTGTAAAAACTAGAATCTAAAAACCAAACCAAAAGCCAAAAACCAAAAACCAAAAACCAAAAACAAAAACCAAAAACCAAAAACCAAAAACCAAAATCCAAAATCCAGCAAACATTCATGGCCTTAGCTAATCTCGCATGCAAGATTGATGAATTAGAAACTTATTGAAATAAACATTTGAGATGATTTTAGCTAATCTAGAAGTTCAATGGATTTGTTTTAAATTCTCTACATTCCTATTTAAAACCATATAATTTGAAATTTTATATTTTTGTATTAGAAAATCCACCATAATACAATAAAATCACCATAAATCCACTGCTTAAAATATATTCAATAACAATAGATTTTGTGAGATTTTTTTAAAATTTTATTTTAATAAAAATGGATTTCATAAGATTTTTAAATTCTTGTTTGAATAACACTAAATCTGACAAATCACCCCAAAGTGCATATCCAATACACCCCTCAATTATTAAGTTACAAAAAAATCAATTACTTGTTATTCTAAAAAATTATTAAATCTCTTTTTAAAACACAAATAAAAATGTTTTTTCAGAAACATCAAAAATTTACATATATTTAAACACTCAAAATTAAATTTTATATCCTGAAAAATAAAAAATTTTAAATTTTAAATTCAAAATAATAAATTGACTCAAAAGTTAAGTTCGAAACTCTTAAACTTTATATTTATATATTTATGGTACTTTTATTTAAAAAATGAATAATATTCTTGAAAATATATATATTATTTAAAAAGTGAATTTCATAAGGGTATAACACTTAAACATTCATTTTCATGACACTATTGGAATGATTAGGATATGTTCCTAATTTGTATATACAATGTGCTAATAGTATCCTTAAATTAATAGTCAATTATCAAGATCATTTTTTTTTTTTTTTTNTTTGTCAAAACCATCTTTTCATTATAATTTAAAGTTTTGGAGATGAAATCTTCCACATACAAAGGATTCTAAATAGAAAATGAAAAAACACATTGTAATACATAAAAGAAACTCTAAATCACTTAGGATTGGAAGTAAGCTAATCTTATTGACAACAATGAACACATTAAGGAGATCATTGAGACTGTCAATAATAACCCCACAGTTGGAACACCTTGCTAGAGGCTGAAATCCCGGAAGCAACATTTGCGAACACCTTCCTACTTCATACATTGTAAAGACAGTCTTCAAAGTTAATAATCTCATACCCGCACAAAGCGGTAAAATAGAATCAACCACACAAGCTGGTAACATAGAAACGACCGTACAAGACGGTAAGAGAGAACCAACCGCACAAGATGGTAAAATATATCCAACCGCACAAGACAATAATAGAGACCAAACCTTACACAATGGTAACACAAAAACAACTTTAGCAGACGAGCCTGGATCCAAGTCGGTGAAGGCTTCACGCACAGTAAACTTCTCTAATGCATAACCATACGACATTAAAAGACTCACACAACCAACCACCATGGAAACATTAATAGCTCTAATACTAACAACCTCGATCTCAATGGAATAAGTAGAAAGAAGGACATGATATCGCAACCCTCTGAGAGACTAATTTTGAGAGATTTGACAGATTGGTAGCCAGAGGCAATTAAGCTGTAAAGGTTTGTAAAAAGATAACTCTTGACTGGGAATTAAATCGAGCCTTAGTGATTGAACCACGAGAAAAGAGGATGAACGAGAAACATCCACACGGGCCCTATGGAAGGCATCCTTAGGCTCCTTCGTTCTACAAGACAAAGTCTGCAAGCAATTGTCCCCATCAACAGCCGGTCTGGTACTGAAGATTCTTTTGCAACTGACAATACCGTGGTAGAAGCAAGAAGAATTCCTTGGGTCCGAACAAGAACCGTTACTATAGACAAACACCGCTGATAATTGATAGCAAGACATATATACATTTGTCAGACAAAGCCAAGAACCTTCCAGATATGTAAAGCAAAGAGTCTGCATTGTGCAAATATGCACACCTCAGAACCAGAACGGAAGGGATAGAGTGGAAGCACAAGCAGCTGGGAAAGACAGGGTGCAAGGCGCCCGAAAGGTCTCGGTGGCAGCTAGCCAACTCGCCGGAAAAGAGCCCGAGATCTGAACTGGTGGTCTTCGGCGAACGGTGAGGGAGAGTAGGCGAAGACACATATGTGCGAAGCGAAGCTCTAGCCGGAGCTACTCGCTGGGAAGGTCCTCTCTACACCGACAAAATCCGTAGCGATAACGCACCAACTTCAGAGACGCGAAAATAGAGAAACAAGAGCCAAGAAGAAAAGACGATAACCGTGAAAGGAAGAAGCAGGAAACCCGCCTGACGCCGGTGAGCTCGAGTTCCGCCGGCGTTGGAAAAAAGCATGGTGAACAGCACCTCGATAAGTGTGTATGAAAGAACTAAGGCGATTGTTTACAAAAACTATTTTTATGTTTTTGAAATATCACTTGTGGATTTATTTCTAAAAAACATAAGAATGTGAAAGACTGGAATTTTGTTTTCCAATAGTGTGAAGATGAATGAATCTTAGAATCGAATTTAGAAAATCAGAACAATAATGTATAAAGTGATTAGTTCAAGAAATACATACATACATATATAAATCAGATTACTTCTTTATTCACATGCTTGAGATCTTTATCTATTAACTACTTTATATTAATCTTTAATTACTACTTTACTCAATCTATGGATTAAGCTGCATGTTCTTCAAAACCATAACCAATCCTAATGAACATGCTCAGCCTAAAAAAAGAAAGAAAGAAATACCTATATTTAATCAAAACCCATGTTGATACCAATCATGTAATCAAAAAGTCAAGATGGAGTATTTTAAGACAAGGACATAGCAAGTTAGCAACTAAACACCATAGCTTATTAGAACACAGTGACATGAAATATTAAAGTTCCTCAGTTGTTTTAGTCAGCCATTAGTTTACAGAACTCAAGAGTAAAAAAAAAAAAAAAAAGTTTCACATAGTTTTTTTTATAACACTTTGCTTAACTACTAACCGCAACAACCACCATTGTTGTTCTGTTGGATTGGTTGGCCTTTCATTTGCACAGTTCCACTTCCTGATGTCTTGTTTGCATTCGGCTGGCTTCCCATTCTACAACAAACAATAGAGTAGTAAATGGTCAGACTCTATAAACAACATGAAAAATCTATCTTGTAATATAGTAACAGAAAGTTGAGTCCACGAGCTCGAGGAGTAGGCTAGAATAGATTGATGCATAAGTAAGTTCATTACATGAATTGGAACATAATCATGGAGATTAATTTAGAACAGCTTCACTAAGGAATAGAGTAAAAGGATTACAGAAACTATGACGAAAGAGAAAAGAATAAAGGTAGTGAACATACTTCTTTTTGATCTCGCCAGCGATAGTTAAGAAAGCATGTTCAACGTTGATAGAATCCTTAGCACTAGTCTCAAGAAAAGGTATCCCGAGCTCATCTGCTAAGGCCTGTAATGTTTTTAATAGCTGGAATCAGATTATCTTTATAATGGACTTTGGTCAATGATCATATACGTTCATAGCCTTAACTTGACGTATAACAATCTCAATCATCGGAATATTATCACACGCTTAAAGATCTGTGTGCTACTACCATGATGTGAATGTGATCAATGAAGACAAGGGAAAGTTCTATGGAAACAAACAATGTTTGCAACTCATCTAAAGGGAAATGATTGTGGATGTGAGCTTACCTTTCCAGTTTCGGTGGAAACAACTTTACTTTCAACCATATCATTCTTGTTACCAATTAAAAGCTTGCATACACTTTCATTAGCATATCTATCGATCTCACTCAACCACTGCTTCACATTGTTGAAGCTGTCCAACTCAGTACAGTCATACACAATCTGTTGCAATATCATTGATCAAGTCTTATAATTTATCCACAGAAGGTGGGTCTGAAGTCTGAACATTAGGATTAAAATTACATAGCCTTTCAGGATTCATCCTTCTACAAACAAACATGTTTCAGAGTACACAGAGCAGTGCAATGCGCTAAAATAGCTGTGGTTATAGACCAACCAACTTAAAAATAAGAAACGGAAATTGCACATAACACTATTTTTAGGCAAATCAAAAGTAAGAAGTAAGAATATAGATAAGATATCTCACAATGATTCCATGAGCTCCTCTATAGTAGCTGCTAGTGATGGTCCTGAAACGCTCTTGACCTGCAGTATCCCACTGAAGATAACAGCAACACTCAAACAATCAACACAAATATTTGAAACATATTATAAAATCCCCTCAAACGGAACAAAAACTAATATTTAACTCACGATTTGAAGCTTAATTGTCTTCCCATCAAGCTCAATCGTCCTAATTTTCTGCCATTTGAAGCACATTGTATAAGTAACTCGTTATAAACAATCAATCATTCACATACAAGTGTATGTGTATATATATAGAGTCATTTAGGTCATAAGAAACTCACGAAGTCAACACCAATGGTACTTATGTAACTATCAATGTAAGCATCATCCTGTAAACAAAATCAGGAAATTTTGTGACAAGGGGGAAAAATTGAACTAGAACTTGTTATCGGAAATCAAATGAGAATCAAAAACTAGTCAAACTCACAGCAAATCGAAGAAGTAAGCACGATTTTCCAACAGAAGAGTCACCGATCAACAAAAGCTTGAATAGATAATCACTAAAACAACAAAAAAATGAAGGAAAAAGTACGAATTCGGTGTGAGTAGTAACGAGAAAGTAAAATCGAAATGGAACACAATGCATACGAAGAAAATCACTTACTAGTCAGTGCTCATGATTTCTTGAGATTGTTTCGTTTTCGATTGATTTGATGAAGATAGAAATTTTTTTGCGAAGAAGACGATTTCCCTCTCGTCTCTGCTCTAGCTTCGGTTAAGCATGTGGATTATACGTGTCAAAAACATTGAATTTGAACCCTACGACTTCTCAAAATTAATTTTTTTCTTCCCCATCAGCATTTATTTAAAACAATTTAGAAAATGTTTATTTTAAGTCAATTTTTAATAAACACGACTTGTTTTTGTTTTCAACGAAATTATAACATTTTTTTAAAAAATAAAAAAATTCAAAGGGACTAAACCTTAGCTAAATCAGAAATATAATAAAATTTTAAAATACTATTAAAAATAATTTTACAAAACATCACAAATTATAAAAAATTTAAACACTTAGAACTGAATTTTATATTAAAAAAATCTAAAGTTTGAATTTATATTTTCCGCCACTAAAAGGGAATTCACATATTGTTCCACAGTGGCAAATTCGATTGGAACTTGATTAGCTTTCTTGAACATTGCTGCTAGTCTTGCTGTCTTGTTGCGAGGACACCATGCTACATCCGAATTGCAGATAATAGAGGCTGAGGAGACTGCGTTTCTCATACTGGTAACATTTTGAGTCATAATGAGCCGGTGCGGTTGAGCCTCTTGCCACTCTCTCCCACTTATGATTGCTTTCTCCATTGTTTCTTGTTCCGAAAAAGACCGATCCATGAATATACGAGTATTCCGAGCAATCCAACAATACCATATTATCCAAGAAGCCAAGTTAGTGACACTTAGACCATGATTATCGCCACAAAAAGTGGTCTCTTAAGCATGGGACCCGCAAAAATTTTAAGAGACAAGTGATTTTGCCTCTTATTTAGGAGTTGTTTCTTATACTGTTCGTGGGCCCCACTGACACGTGGCGGCCCACGGTTGGTCCGGTTAATTTTTTAATTTAAAAAAAAAAAAGTTAAGAGACATTTTTTAAGTGTTAGGGATNTTTGTGAGAGTTATGGATGTTTATGCTCTTATACTTGTAGGTGGAAGACTTTCTAGAGCTGTTGCCTTCGTCCAACAGTCTTTAAAAGAAAGATTTCTTAGCAAAATGACAATCGAAGAAGACATGATGGATTGATTCCGGTTCTTCGCAGGCTTTACATGCCGGGTTGGGAGCGACTAAACGTGCCCATAATCTTATTCGCCCAAATTGCTGGTATCCATCCGAAAGAATAAGGTTTTGGTACACATGCTCATATTGAAAACTTCATTGCTATAATGTAACCTGATTTTGTGCAATATTTTTTTTTGTTGTTGTAATGTGATACTATATTTCAACAAAAAAACCTTTACAAACTTGTTAAAGCATGTTTGAGCTTTTAATCAGAAATAAATAATAAAAGATTACTCTCTAGAGCTAAACCACAATTGTAATAGATCTTGAAAAGGCAAAAGACCATGAACACGAAGAGATGATATCTTGGTCTTGGTCATTTGTGCGATCTGCTTTGCCAAGACAACCGGTGGCCGAGGTGTGGATCCATGACGTCGAAGATTACGTTCACGCCATAAGGTGTGTATAGAGATCTGGAAGATCAGCTTAAGTAGAAGAAGTCGAGCAGAGGAAGCATTCCTAGATAGTTCAGAGACAAGTCTTGGCCAATTGAGAATTGAAGGAGCTAGTAGAGAACCGTGAGCTAGCTTCCATACAGTTGAGGAGTAGTGGCATTCAAAGAAGAGGTGATTACGGTCTTCAAATGGACATGTGCAAAGGACACACGATATCGACGCATTAGAGTTCCAATAGGCAATGCGGTCCCCCGTTGCAAGACGATTAAGCATTGCAAGCCAAGAGATAAAAGAATGCTTAGGTGTAGCATGAGTGAACCAGATGAGTTTAGCCCAAGGTACAACTCTCTTGACTTCACGTAATTGGTTCCAGACTTTACCAAAGTTGAATCTTGATGAATAAGTATTGTTACTATCTTTCCAGAGGACAAGATCTCGCGATAATTGCTGGTCCGGGACTGGTTGCGTCGAAAGAAAATCAGTGAGCAAGACAAGTGGAGGATACCGTTGCGGTCGAAAAACCCAACCTGTAGAGCTAGCTTCAGCTACTGTCGAGTTTTCGGGATCCCCAAAGCCCGAAACCCTCTAAATCCAACCACATCAAATAATCGGCCTAATGTGGACCAATTATCGAACCAAAATGAAGTGAATAAGCCATTACCAACTTCTATTTTTGTGAACTCAAAAGCCAAGCTTCGTAGCTGCAATAACTGTCGCCAAATTCATGAGCCCTTATTAGGTGTAGTAGACCAAAAGGAGCTTCTACGGATCAAGTGAACTTTTACCCAATCAACCCAAAGAGAATTCGCAGATGATAAAATACGCCATATGATCTTTAGACCAAAAACCTTGTTAACAAGTGAGAGATTTTTGAAATTTAGACCACCCTTGGTTTTAGGATAGCACAGATCAATCCAAGCAACCTTTGCCTCCGTAGACTCTAAAGAAGGGCCTGACCATAAGAATGCACACATTAGTCTTTCAATCTCCTTTAAACATTTTTCAGGCAGTTGGAATACCGATAACCAGAAATTTGTAATACTATTGATGACCGAGGTAAGCAATTGTAACCGTCCCGCAAAAGACAAGAAACGGACTGACCAGATTTGTAGTTTAGAGCGAATACGTTCAATCAACAATACATAATCAGCAGAACTTAGTCTTTTTGTAGTGAGCGGTACACCAAGATAACGCATAGGTAAAACCCCAATCGGGATATTAAATTGCGTGGAAATTCTGTTCTGTTCGTCCCGAGAGAGGCCAGAGGAAAACATAGTAGATTTTGACAAATTTATCTGAAGACCCGACACAGTTTTAAATTGATCCAGAATATCCAATACCTCCTTCATTGAGTCGGCTGAACCATCTGTGAAAATCAAAATATCATCCGCGAAACATAGATGGGTTATACACGGGTTTTGACAATTTGGATGTGATCCAAGCCGTCCATCCGCAGCCCCTTTGTCTAATAACAGAGAGAGCACATTCATACTAAGCACAAAAAGGTAAGGAGATAAAGGACATCCCTGCCGAAGTCCTCTTGCACTTTTGAAAAACCCACATAATTCCCCATTAACTTGTACCGAGAACCAAGCCGAAGAAATACATGTAATGATCCATTTCGTAAAATTGGTTGGAACATCGATGGCCTGTAAAATTGCTTCAATAAAACTCCATTGGTCCGAGTCAAAAGCCTTGGCCAGGTCAATCTTTAAAGTACATCTTGGAGTGTTATTCTGTTTATGGTATCCATTTACTATTTTTGTGGCGAGAAGAACGTTTTCGAGCAATAGACGCCCTTCAACAAACGCCGACTGGTTCGGTTGTATAAGAGTTGGAAGGATCAACTTTAGACGGTTTGCAATCAGTTTAGAAATGACTTTGTAGATTAGATTGCAGCATGAGATAGGACGATAGTCCGAGATACCCACCGGATCAGCAACTTTCGGAATTAAAGCTAGGATCGTAGAATTAATGCTGTGCGGGAGATATCCATTTCTAAAAAAAGATATTACCGCAGAGATGAAGTCTTCTCCAATGATAGGCCATGCTGATATGAAAAATTCTTTAGTGTAGCCGTCCGGACCAGGGCTTTTATTGTTTGGCAGAGACCAAAGCACAACCTTTATTTCTTCATGAGTAAAGTCCTTGCTAATTTGGGTTTTCAAGTCTTCAGAGCATCGAAAATGTATCAAATCTTGAAGATTCCGAGTGGAAATTCCTGTATAACCTTCGGGGACTTTTTGAAGAAATTCTGTAAACCAATTAATAGCCTCACTCTTGATGGCGGCTAAAGAAGTGGTTACTTCACCCGTACGTAATTTGAGATGCCTGATCGAATTCTGAGAAACTCTTGCTTTGACAATCTGGTGGAAGAATTTATTATTCTTATCTCCCAATTTGAGCCAGTGAATTTTTGACTTCTGTCGAAGAAAAGATTCCTCAAGGGCTGAGACATGACACCAGCTGTTATAAGCTTCAGTTTCAATTTTAAAGGCCGCGGAAGAGACTTGAGAAAGGGAAGCCTCTTGAGCTGAGGTAGTTGATCTAAAGCTTCTTTAGCTTTTAAATGTAAATTCCCAACCTTGAATTTATTGAGATGCCTCATTGTCTGCTTTAAAAATTTGAGCTTCTTGTGGAAAAGATAAAGTGCCTTGCGAGAAATATGGAGGGGAGCAGTCAAGTCCCACTGATTCTTAACGGCAGGAAGAAAATCTTCAAGTGTAGTAAGTAGATTCGCAAACTTGAAAGGCTTAATTTTGCTTTCAGTTTCTGCAGTAAGAGTAACCACGCATCGAGAGTGATCTGAGAGTCCTGCAGCTTCGAATAAAGCATATGATTGGGGAAAAAAAGACAGCCATTGAGCATTAATTAGTGCTCTGTCCAATTTCTTACAAATGGGATCCTCATCACGGCGATTGGACCATGTAAACAATGGACCGCGGAAAGCAAGATCAGAGAGTGCACAATCAGCAAGGAGATGTTGAAACTCACGCATCCCAAGAGAAGGTTGAGAATAACCAAAGTGCTCTGAAGAGGATATCGTTTCATTAAAATTACCCACGATCATCCGTGGTTTAGATTTAAACAAAGGAAGGGAGTGGTGATCACGAAGGTCTGCCCAAAGGTGTGAACGTTCGTCCATGAAGTTCGAGGCATAGACAAAAGAACAGAGGAAGTCTAGTCCATTCGAAGAATTTGTGATAGAATAGATGATTAATTGAGCTGATTTGAACATAGGAGTCACGGTAAGACCAGGCGACCAAACCACCCAGATTCTACCAAGACGGTGATGCTCATAGTTAGTTAAAAGAGACCAAGTCGGACACACTTGTGCACAAACAGAGCTGGCGCGATTCTCTTGTACACGCGTTTCTAGAAAACAGCCGAGAGAAAGATTTGAATTATGGATCCAATTCCGAGCTTCGGTGTGTTTAGAGGTCTTGTTAAAACCCCGCATGTTCCAAGAGAAGACTGACATTACTAGTTTTTGTGAGCACCTCTCCGACCTTTCTGGGCAGTTTCCTTACCCTTATTGGTTTGAGAGGTATCCAAAGTTTTATGTTGATTCTTTCTTGCTCTAGCTGGTGGTTTGCGAGTGGCATCTGTCTGCACATCAGCAGCTAAAGATGTCCCAGAAGCCATATCCAAGGTAGTAGAGATGGAGAGAATTTCTCCCTCCTCTGTTTCAGAGGATATAGTGGTGGAAGATTCGTCAACATCTCTTAATACAGAGAATCGGGAAGGAGATATTTCAACTTTGTTTGAATGGAGTGAGGAGCTTCCTAAGGTGTCATCTGCTTTTCTAGAGGATTTAGCAGGTGAGACCTCTGTCCAAGCATCATGTGCTGATTCTTTAGGAGGGTTCAAGTTGACATCACCGATTGAAGTAGTCGGTAGAGATTCTTCGGTAATTGTGGTAATAGACTTTTCAGGAATGGAGTTTGGTAGTGACTGTGCAGCCTCTGGAACTGTTGGTAGAATCTCTAACACTGGCACAGCTTGAGGATTGGAGGTATGATCAATGGCGCTGGGCTCGACATTGGCATTAGCATCATTTGAAGATACTGTAGTCCGATTGGCTTGGATGCAGGAGGTGTTTAAATGTCCCCACTTTGAACAGCAGGAGCACTTAGGAGGAAGCCAAGGGTAGAAAACATCAATGTCCGCAGTAAATCCATTCTTGTTATCAAGATGAATTTTCCGAGGCAATTCTTTAGTGAGATCAGTGTTGATAAAAATTCGAGCCTTATCAAAGCTATTACATGCTAAAGTGGAGGGATGGAGATGCTTTGGATGCCCTATAGCACTTCCCACCCACTGTAGACCTTGGATAGATAGAAGTTCTGATGGTACATTATGAAGATCCACCCATAGTGGGATTGATTCAAGAGCAGGTTGAGAGGTGAGGAGAGTTGGATGCCATTCAGAGACAACCAGGGGTACCTCCGCGATACTCCAGAAACCTCGAGTGAGAATCTTTTTCCGGATTATTGGGTCAGCAACTCTGAATTTGTATGTTGACTCATTAACAACATGAACATCAATTTTGATATGTTTGTTTCCAAAGGTCCAGATTTTGTTGACAATGACATGGACCTTCGCTACGTGAGGAGCCGTGTCCAAAAATCTACCAATTATGAAGGGTTTCCAGAGGTGATCTTGTGCATGTAGAACAGAGTCCAGGACATCAAGTTGAATAGACCCATTGGAAACAGAGACTGTGAAATTTTGTTTTTGCAGGGAGCCTGTAGAAGAAGAAGCAATAGATGACCAGGTCTTGGAAGGAGGTAAGGAGGCTGAAGGACCGGAAGAATCCGGTAGAGAATCGTCGGCCATGGCCACCGGCAGCCACGGACGAAGCTTGTGAAGGAGGTAAACCTAGGTCGCCCTAATATTGCCGAGACGCACCATTTTGCTATAATTTAAGATGATTTTGTGCAATATTTACCATCTCTTGAACTTAACCAAACCAGGGAGTCAACTGCACCCGCTTTGCTTGGTTTAAGACAAAGAATTCCCGTTTCCTAATCTGGTACCAATTCCTTTATCTTACTTAGGTCATAATTTTGAGTGTTTGGTCTGAACAAGGCTGAAACCAGTAAATTTTCTTCTCCTTGATTTGATGGACCTATTGGACGAGATTGGGTGGAATGGCTTAGCCAATGATCAGACCAGATTTTTATGTTTCTACTATCCCCCAATACCTAACCCAAGTTCTTCTTTAATAGGTCTCATCCCATATTGATACTTCTCCATCCATGGGAAAAGTTTGATGGAGCTACACAATTCAAGAAGGCTTCGTTATGGTAGTATTTCCTTTGTAAGGTGCGGGCAAGTAGGCATTGTGGATTTTTGGTAATCGCCAACTTAATTTTTCTAACATGGTTTCATTAAATCTTGGTATATCTTTAAAGCTAAGGCCACCAAGCCCCTTTGGTCTTGTCATTTTTTTTCATGAGATCCAAACCATTTTATTTTCTTGGTTTTTTGAATCCCACCAAAATCTCGTAAGCGCCAATTTTATCCGGTTGCAAAGAGAGAGAGGCAATTTGAAGCACGTCATCGCAAACGATGGCATGGCAGAAAAAATGCTTTTCAATAGTATCATTTTACCCGCGGTAGAGAGGAATTTTGATGACCAAGAAGAGCCTTTTTCCGAATTCGACCAACTATGCTTGTGAAGAGGTCTCTTTTTATTCTACCAAAAAATTCTGGTAAACTGAGAAATTTTTCTAACCCTCCTTCTTTGACGATTTGAATATCTCTTTTCACTCTCTCTTTTAGAGTAGAGGGTGCTCTCTTTGAGAAGAAAATGTCGATTTTTGGTAGTTGATCTCTTGTCCGGATGCTAGAGAATAGTCCATAATAATAATTTTTAGAGCTTCCACACTTTGCTTGTTTGTCCTAAAAAAGAACGTTGTGTCATATGCGAAGAATAAATGATTTATCCGAGGACTATTTGTTGCAACTTTCACCCCTTTGAGCTCGTTCTTTCCACTAGAGTTTGTACACAAACCCGACAGAACTTTGCTACATTGGATGAAGAGATAGGGAGAGATGGGATCTCATTGTCGAATCTCTCTCGTTTGGGGTTACACTTCCTTAATCAATTAAATCTAGATATTAGATCGGCAATAATAACTGTTATTTATAAGTACAGTATAAAATAGTAATATTTCTTTTACTTTAAAATAAATAACATACCATATTGGTATATAAAATAGACTTATTAGAAACTATATTATATAATAAAATTAAATAACAAATACAATATAAATGTGACATTAAATAACAAAATATAATGAGGTAAATATATAACGAAACAATTCTTACAAAATCTTTTCATGCAAAAAACTCTTTTTTATACCAAAATATAACATGCTATATGTTATTATAAAATTGTATATTAGGTAAAGAAAACATGGCTACGAAAATTAGTCAATAAGATATAAATAAATGATAAAATTTTCTTAGTAATTAAAAATATATAATTAAAATTACATTCTGAATTTTAAACTAGAAATCCAAAAATTTTATATCATTTTTTGTATTCTTTTTGAAGGATGTAAATTGTGGTATTTGCATACATAATATTTAATTGTATTCGTTTTATAAGATTCAAATCATGGTATCAAAGCTAGAGCCAATATATTGGGTGTCAATACAAAATGAAAATTTTAATAATTATTTTACCTAAATTTAAATACGTGACAAATATAGAGTAGGAAAAAAAACAATATAAAAATTTTCACTTTTAAAACCTATATATAATATTTTTAAAAGTAGCAATAGTTTGGGTTCAAGACAATATTTATTATAAAATTTTCTTATCAATTTTTATAACATTTTTTAGATATTAATATATTTTTAATAGATTTACATATATCACTGAAATTATAATAATTCAAGAGTCCTAAAAATTTGGGGGCCCAATAACTCCGATATCCAATTGGGTCTCCTAATCTACTTGGAGTTTGGTAAGGATATCCAACTCGATATTAACATTCAACTTTCATCTTTCTGTCGGTCTTCACGCCATATTAGTTAATTAAATAGATTATCAAGGGTAATATTTTGTAGGTTTTATCTTTACCTTGTAACTTGGTTTTTGTCATTGATCTGTAAGATGTTTAAATACAAGATATACACTCGACACTAGCTCAAATATAGCTAACAAACTCTCAACAATATATATATGTTACAATATCTTAACAAACTAGATATATATTGTCAATACTCCCCCTCAAGTTGGAGTGTGGAGGTTCGTAACGCCTAACTTGGACATTAAGAAAGTGAATTGATCACGTGTTAGCGCCTTAGTGAGTAAGTCCGCTAGTTGTAGATCAGTCCGAATATGCTCAGTAACAATCAATCCATCACGCACTGCATCTCGAACCGAGTGACAATCAGACTCTATGTGTTTTGTGCGCTCATGGAAGACAGGATTAGCAGCGATATGAAGAGCCGCCTTGCTATCACAAAACAGCTTCGCCGGAGAAGCAACATCAACTCCCATTTCTAGTAACAATTTACGCAGCCACTTGATCTCTCTTATGGCAACAGACATGGACCGATACTCGGCCTCAGCGGAAGAGTGAGAGACGGTATGTTGTTTCTTGGTTTTCCAAGAGACCGGAGAACCACCAAGAAACACAACATAAGCACTCAGAGATCGTCTCGTCAACGGACAAGCTGCCCAGTCCGAATCACAATAGATAGAAAGAGACAAATCAGAAGATGAAGATAGCATAATCCCTTGACCCACAGACCCTTTTAAGTAACGCACAACTCGTAAACAAGCATCCCAATGAACAGTTTGTGGAGCCTGCATAAACTGCGAAAGAACGTGAATAGGATAACTTAACTCTGGCCGTGTATTCGTGAGGTAGATGAGACGACCAACCAGCCGCCTGTACTGCGTCGGATCATCCATAAGCTGACCAGTAGCCGAGGCAAGATGATGGTTTGTTTCCATAGGAGTGGCGGATGGTTTGGAATCTAGCAAACCACACTCGGAAACAATATCCAAGGCATACTTACGTTGCGAAAAATAGATACCTTCAGTGCTTCGACTCACTTCGATGCCCAAAAAATACTTCAATTTCCCCAAGTCTTTCATATGAAAACAAGTACCAAGATATGCCTTGAACTTTGAAATCATATCAATATCATTTCCACAAATCAGCAAGTCATCCACATAAATAAGGACCCGAAGCTCAATATTGCCTTTAGAAAACGTGAATAAGGAATAGTCTTCATAAGACTGAGTAAAACCATACCGTAACAACGAGATAGATAGCTTGGAGAACCAACAACGTGGTGCCTGTTTGAGACCATACAATGACTTATGTAAACGACAAACCTTGCCGGGATGAGAATGACGAAATCCCGGGGGCAACTTCATATAGACTTCTTCCAATAAATCACCGTGAAGAAATGCATTATGCACGTCCATTTGATGAATGAACCATTGCTTAGCAGCAGCAAGACGAAGTAGTGTCTGTACAGTGGACATCTTGATAACCGGGGTGAAAGTTTCATTGTAATCCGTTCCCGCAACTTGATTATTGCCTTGAACCACCAAGCGAGCCTTATAACGCTCAATTGAACCATCCGAATTATATTTAATCCGATACACCCACTGAGATCCAATCGCATCTTTCCCATTAGGCAAGTCAACAATACTCCATGTATTATTTGATTCCAAAGCTTCGACCTCTTTAACCATAGCTTGAACCCATCGTGTATCAGTGGCTGCTTCTTTGTAATGCTTAGGCTCTGTTGAAGCTGTTAAAGCAGCAAGAAATACCCGATGTGCAGAAGAGAAACATACATTAGTATCATAATTGGACAGCGGATAAGTAAGTGTACCTGGAACCGTTTTGGAAGCTGATTGGAGAGTGGCTGGAGCGTGACAAGGGTTTGTAGAGCAGATAGTCTTGTAAGTTACAAAGTCTTGAAGATGAGCTGGCTTGGATTTAGGCCGAGAACCACGACGAAGAATCTGGTCCTGCGGCAATTCAGACGGGCTAGGGGAAGAGGTTGTTTCGGGAATCTCGGACTGTAGAGACAAAGAACTAGGACCTGCAACATCTGTAACAGGTGCAGACGAAGAAACAGAGCCTGAATTTTTCGGAACAGGATCTATTTCAGGTGCAGTTTCAGCCGAGACAAGCGAGCTCCCCCTATCGAGAATCACCTCTTGGAAAATGGGTAACCAATCATCATCCAAGATATTCTCAATCTGTGAGGTAACAACAGATTAAGAACTCGCCATCCTTTTTGACCAGCGGGATAGCCTAAGAAGACGCAATATTTGCTACGTTCATCAAACTTGTCCTTAGTTCGTGACACACAGTGGACAAAACAAGCTGAACCAAAGACACAGAGCTGCATATAGTCCGGTTTAGAGCCATGTAAGAGCTCGTAAGGAGATTTGTGTTCAAGCAAAGCAAATGGTGTTCGGTTTATTAAATGAGCTGCTATTAAAACAGCATCACCCCAAAACTGTAAAGGAAGATTCGCCTGAAACATAAGCGCCCTGGAGACGTTAAGGATATGCCTATTTTTGCGCTCGACTCGTCCATTTTGTTGTGGCGTGCCGACACACGATGTTTGGTGAACGATACCTTGTTCCCTGAAGAACGATGCAAGGCACATAAACTCTGTGCCATTATCACTACGAATAACACGAACAAACTTGTCAAATTGTTTAAATGCATAAGCGATGAAGTTCTTTAAAATAGTAGAAACTTCTGATTTTTCTAACAAGAGATGAGTCCAAACAACTCTTGTAAAATCATCAACTATGGTCAAAAAATATTTTGCACCAGTATTAGAAGACACTCGATATGGTCCCCAAACATCGACATGAATAAGTGCAAAAGAATCAGATGCTTTATTCAAACTTTCACTAAAAACTTGTCGAGTTTGCTTAGATCGATAACAAACGTCACACGGACTCGAACTAGCAGATTTAGAAACACCAGAAAATAAATTCAAATCGGAAAACACATGAGCTGAAGGGTGACCCAAACGACGATGCCACAAAACATGATATGAACTACCAATTGCCTTGTGTGCCGTTGCTCTAAGTAAACCCTTTAAGAAGTAAACCCCGTCACGCTCTTCACCGGCTCCAATCAGGTTCCTCGAAGAACGGTCCTACAATACACATAAAGTGTCAGAGAAGACAGCCAAACATCTTGTTTGTCGCAGCAACTTTGCAACAGAAACAAGAGTACAATTTAGAGATTGTACAAACAACACATTATGCAATGATAAAGTTGGTGATAACAACAAATCACCCATATGAGACGCATAGTTCTGATATGCGAACCCAATTGAACAAGGTTGTATTGTTTTGATATTAGAAAGAAGCTCTAGTGTGCCTGTCATGTGGTGTGAAGCACCACTATCTAGAATAATATCACCGATATGAGTCATACCAGACAACTTGTCTGAGGAAGTGGAGCTCAATTTATCTTGCACCATCTGATTAAGTGCAAGCCATTGCTCGGACGTAAACTCGGGAAACNGGCGGCTCCTCGATTATGGCTCGGTCCACTTTTACCTCTGCCTCTGCCGGACTGTCCACGGTTCCGTTCTGATTTTTCGTGCCACCATTCCGGAAATCCCACTATCTGCCAGCAGGTTTGTTTGTCATGTCCAGAACGATTGCAGTGTGAGCAAAGTAGATTCCGAGGGCGTAGGATTGAAGAATTGGCCAAGCTATCATGGCGTGGACCAACAGGTTCTTGTCGCGTGACAAAGCCGACTGCATTCTGATTTTGCTCAGCAGTTCTTGTAGATTCCAATCGTTGTTCTTCCCGAACCATTTTTTGATAAACTTCACCCAATTCAGGAAATGGATCAGAACCTATGATTTGTGTGCACAAGGAATCGAATCTCGAGTCATCCAAGCCCATAAGAAATTGGTGGACTTTTTCTTCTTCTTGTTCCTTTGCCAATTCCTTAGCCGCTCCACAACTACAAACCACTGTAGAACGATATGCTTGAAGTTCTTCCCAAAGTGCAGATAATCTCCCATAGAAGTCGAGAATACTCTGACCATTTTGTCTGCAACTAGCTAATTGAGACTTAATCTGATGTACTCGCACCTTATTTCCCACTGAGAAGCGCTGCTTAAGATCCAACCACAGCAGGTGTGCATCAGTAATGAAGGTTACAGTGGAACGTACCTTCGCCGAGATGGATGTTCTAATCCACCCAACAATCATCGAATTGACTGTTAACCAGTCTTCGGAATGGACACTGTCCGCAGATGGCTTCTTCAAAGTACCATTGATGAAGCCGGTTTTACGCTTTGCTTGAAGAGCGTTAAGCATCTCCGAAGCTCACTCATTATAGTTCTCGCCGTTAAGCTGTACAAATGTGATAAGAGCACCGGGATTATCCGATGCCGCCAACTGATACACAGCCGACGTTTCACTTGTTCGTCCCCCACTCTGCGTTGAAGCGTCTGAATCATCAACAACCATTTTGAAGGATCGAAAAATCACAGATCAGAAGAATTTTAGAAGCGCTCTGATACCATGTAGGTTTTATCTTAACCTTGTAACTTGGTTTTTCTCATTGATCTGTAAGATGTTTAAATACAAGAGATACACTCGACACTAGCTCAAATATAGCTAACAAACTCTCAACAATATATATATATATATATATATATATTACAATATCTTAACAAACTAGATATATATTGTCAATATATTTACGTAATTAAATCAAAATTGTAGAAGATTTATAAATAACTATAAGTTTGTGCTAGATTACTCCTCCTGTTTCGAGAGTGTAGTTTTACGTTTCCTTTAATAAAATTTCATAGATTAAAGAGTTGTCTTCAATATGGTTCTTTCGAGCTAAATTTACCAAAATATGTTAAAACCATTAAACTAAAAATCGATGTCTCGAACTGAGACGCTAAAGTCTTAGAATCTCAAAAACAAATAAATTATTTTACATATTTAAGCACACATCTTATCCTCATATAAATTTGACAATAAAAATTACTATATTAATTGCACCATACAAATATATAATATAAAATTTAACGATATAACTTCTTATTTTTGAAAAGGAAATTTTTATTCAACAGGATAGTGAGATAATAAATATTTAAAATAAAGTTTAGAACATTTCTTAAAAATAATTGCTTTAGTACAAGATTATGTAGGTGGAAAGATTCATTTTTTGGATTACTTCGAATTGTTCTTTGCTCCAATAATTGCTCAAAAAAA
>OVBE01007312.1:0-18641 GCA_900406425.1 Iberis pinnata
TTGTTGCAAAAAAATTAAGTTAAACTTTTTTATACGTGAGTTTACTTTTGTTGTTTTTTTTCTTGGTTAATTTACTTTTGTTGTTGAATAAATACTATTTTCACAATTTTTTTTACTTTGATCAATACCTTATTTTTGGATATGAAATTGATTTATTTAATTAATACAAGTATCATAATATATTACTTAATAATTTAATTTTATATCTTAAAAATATGTGTTAATTATTATTTAGGATTTTAATAATACATGATTTAATACAAGATGTTTATTTTACTTCAGACTATATAGTTAGTTTGTGGTTTTTAATAATAAATAAATTTATATGTCTTTGTTAATAATTTTGAAATTTTTATATTTTCATGAGAAATCATATTTTTAATTAGTAAATTGAATATTTATTTTTAAAAATTTTAGCAAACAAAACAAAAGTTTTAATAAAAAAACAAAAATAAATATTTATAAAAACCAAAAACTACCATTCAAGATTTTACAAAAACTAGAATCTACTACAAAACCAAAATCCAAAATCTAAAAACCAAAAACCAAAAACCAAAAACAAAAACCAAAATCCAAAAACCAAAAACTAACAAACATTCATGGCCTAAAGCTTATATTCTAGATAATGGCTGAAACCCCTCTCGTGGTAACTGGTGCATAACCAAATCTACATCTTGCATTAAATAAAGTCTCCGAAAATAATTAACCGCCAAAGCCTACAATTCTTACTTATCCATAACCCATTGATCCTCTTCGTTCTTCAATTTCGTAACTCGATTTCTAACTATTCTTATTACTGTGAGGTGTGAATAAAAGTGGAATTATGATCACCCAGCGTAATCCATTTTTCTTGCGACTTTTGAAACCATAGGATCTCCTATTGTTCAAGAACTTCATTCAAAGCTGGAATCAAGACAAACTCTCGCTCCAACAAAGAATATGTTTGATTACCCTCGAACAAATCTTATACCTCCTTAATCCCCTTCATTAGCTTTTCCTTCCACTGTAATACATTCCCAAAACATATTTATTCTATCGCCTCAAAACCACATGAAGCTCGAGTAATGCATTAGGGGTGTCTATACTTTGATTCCATGTTGATGCTACAAGATCTTTGAAAGTTTAATGAGTTAGCCACGTCGCTTCAAAACAAAACGGTCTACGACGTCCATCACGAGCTACCTCCGGACATAATTGTAAGTATAAAAGAGCATGATCCGAAGCTAGAAAAGGGAGATGCATAACAGTAGCACCCTGCCATCGAAGACGTCTCTGACTGCAACACAACACCCTGTCTAGACGCTTAGCAACATAAGAATGCGCCTGTATACCCCTCCTCCAAGAGAATCATCTCCCCTTGAACCAAAATCAATTAGTTGTAACTCGTTGATCCAATTACCAAAGGATAGAGAGTCCATATATAGCCTTCCATGCCCTCATGTTCTCTCTTCCACCTTAACAACTGTATTAAAATCTCCTCTGGCAATCACCAGCTCATGAATAGATTCTATAACCTCCTTCAACTCTGCCCATAGCCCACTTCTACGACTCACCGAATGAGCTGCGTAAACCACAATGAGATGCATCTGATCACCCTCATTTTTGATTGTTGCATGAATAAATTAATACGATGATCGAATAATAGAAACTTCGCCAATTCTTGACTGCCATAACAGCCGCAAATCACCACTTTGACCCTCTGCATCAACTCTAAAAGAGTTCTCAAGCCCAAGCCCATGACAGATGCGTCGAGCTCTATTCCCTCCTGCATAAGTTTCAAAAACTGCCAATATATATGTCGTATACTTCTTCAAGATATAATGAATCGAACATCAAAAATTGGGTTTATTAGCCCCTTCCCCCCGGCAATTCCATAAAATACAATTCATGAATAATATATAGAATCGAACAGGAACCACCATAGCAACCCACTAGGCTGACATTGAATCCTCAACCGTGCGAACTAGTTGAAACATCATCTGCAATTAGAGGGTTAAAGACATCTCGGTTCAGTCGACTTCACCACTGCGTTATATTGTACAAAAGGACCACAACCACCCTTCTTCCTCTAATTCACGATAACAATGCCCTAACTGTGATGTCCTCGTTTTCGGTCTTCGCCAAAATCAGAACTAGGCAAGAGATCACCAAAACAAGTGAAGAATCAGACATGCAAAGAAGAAACAAGCTGCAAAACCACAGAGAGGTAATCGGACCAACCGCGATGTTACATACACTTGGGAAATCAGGATCAAAATGAAAACTAAAGCACACTACCCGAAGAAAAGAGAGTATGGTAGATCTTGGAAAATTTGGCACATGCAAAGAAAGAAGAGATCAGAAGTGAAAAAAAGCAGATGATGGAGATGGAATTACAAAGAGAACAAAGATTAAAAACGCACTGATAACAAAGATGAGATCGCTCGCAAGAACAAAGATGTGATCGTTCACAAGAGCGAAGATTTTTTTTAACATGGTGTTAATTTTATAAAACAAGTAAAACTGTAGAAAGAGACTGAAGCAAGATTAAGTTTTAAATTGAGACCCGAATGTTTATTTTTAAACAAAAAAACAGAGTATATAAACGTTGATAATGACATGGCATTTTTGTATTGGTGAGTTGATGTCAACAAAGAAGGCATGTTTCGAAGGAGATGGAGCGGCACTTAAGAAAAGATCTATTGTTGACGTGTAAGACTTTAATTGGAGGACGCCGAAGAAGACAGTACTGGGTCTTCCCTCCTATAAATTTCATCTTACAACTTTTCATTTTGACATATCTCTTAAGCTTTTCTCTTTCTATCAGATATCTCGTTTACTTTATTCAGAGGTACGTTTGATCTGGATCTCTTCTCATCAATATACATTGTTGACTTATATAATGTTTTTCTCTTTACTCTTGTATTTTGATGGTTGTTAATTGACTTTGAGGTTGATGTTTCTCATCTATGGATAATGCATTAAATTTTATGTTCTGATACAAGTATTAGAGTTGAATTGGCGATATAGATGCAAAAATATTGTGTTTACCATTAGTGAAACAAACTGAAAAGGTTTGGTTTTGTGTTTATAAAAGCAAAAAATGGGGGTGGGTTTTGCGAAGCTTTTTAGCTCGCTTTTTGCGAAGAAGGATATGAGAATTCTGATGGTTGGGCTTGATGCTGCTGGTAAGACCACTATTTTGTACAAGCTCAAGCTTGGAGAGATTGTCACCACCATCCCCACTATTGGTAACTTTCATACTATTGGTTTCTAATATTGATGATGAATAAAAACTTTACGACCGATTACTTTCACGAGACTAGTGATAAACACTAAAACAAATTTTATAAACAGGATTCAATGTAGAAACAGTGGAATACAAGAACATCAGTTTCACTGTGTGGGATATTGGTGGTCAGGACAAGGTATATAATGTCATCTCTCTCTTTCTCATCTTTTTGTGTTATGAACTTACTTTAATAAAACCCACTGTAAATCCTTTGATCAATAGTAAAGAAAAGATGCATTTAATAGATTTGTACAAGATAGATTATCTGATTACACCTCAAGTATTTTAGGAATAAGAAAAGCAAATCATCAATTGCCTCAAGACATAAAGTCTCAAATCCAACAAAATGCATAAGAACCAGATGACCAAGTGCTCTAGTCTTTATACTCGTATCATATCAGATTGTTTGTTTTCAGATCCGTCCCTTGTGGAGGTTTTACTTCCAGAACACTCAGGGTCTTATCTTTGTGGTGGACAGCAATGATAGAGACAGAGTTATTGAGGCTAGAGATGAACTCCATAAGATGCTTAATGAGGAGGAGCTGCGTGATGCAGTGTTGCTAGTGTTTGCTAATAAGCAAGATCTTCCAAATGCAATGCACGCAGCTGAAATTACAGATAAACTTGGCCTCAATTCCATGCGTCAGCGTCGGTGGTACATTCAGAGCACATGTGCCACTTCAGGTGTAGGCCTTTACGAAGGTTTGGATTGGCTATCCAACAACATCTCCACCAAGGTACTAACTTATGTGAAACTATTTTTCTGCAGAGGCTTAATTTTTCTCATTGTGTTGCAGGCTTGATCACGGAAAATTCAAGTTGATTCTGGACATGAATGTTTGTAGAGTTTAAATTGGTTTTTGGCCTGGTGAAATTGTGGTTTCAAGAGAGAATAATCTATAGCATTTGGGGATATATAAGTATTCTGATTCGTGTATTTTAATTTGATGGAACCTTGGTTGATGATTGAATATTTTTGGGTATTTGAAATTTCATATTGTAATTTCTTCAACAAGGAATATAAGTTTGCATTAATATTTATATGGCAGTACTTTTGGGACTTAACACAAATCCTTGCGCCGTCTCCTTGATGTTCTTCTATGTACAGCCCATCTTTCCTTAATATCTTCTGGTTTCCCAACCCGTTGCTCATCCAGCGAGTGACTTGACTCTGTTTCTCCGGTGGCAAAGCCTCTGCGGATTCTGGCGGTCTCAGCCAACAAGTCATTAATAAGCATCTCTGTCGTCTTGGCAGTGATTCCTCTAAGACACCAAGAAATCGGGGGTGGTGGAACAATCGCCGGTTGTATTAGCTGGTTTAGCGTCACTTTCGATCCAATCCTTCCTTTACCTCCAGAGCACTGATTATACTCCTCCAACGTTTTTGGTTTCAGACGATCACACAAATGTTCATCAACAAACAAAGGCTTAACTTTCCAACTTCCTTCAAATCTCTTCATGAACCCACTCTTCACTTGCTTGAATCTCATCTACAACACCCACTCTCTCTCTCTCTATTACAAACCATTTCAATAAACAAAAAGGACTTAAAAGACTTTTGTAGTATCTCTGAAGAAGTCTTACTGAGTGATCTGCTCTGTTTTGATCCACTAAGACATGTACTGATATTGTTCCTGACCACCAGAGAAATCTCCACAAAGCTGCTTGTTCTACTTCCACTACTTGCCTTAATCCTTCATCTATCAATACTTTCCGTGACAAAACCTCCTGTGATTTACAACTCATGTTTGGTTAATTCGGTTTGTTTTACTCAGATTGAAAGCAAACCCATCGGTGAAATTTAAAATCTAAGTTCGGTTTTCAGTTCGGCGATAACAAATCGAATGAAAACAGGACTTAGCTGTGATACACAGAGATCACAAACATACTTTGACATTCTTGAAGACTCTTCTGTTATCAGGGTCAATGACAATGTTATAGACTGCATCAGGTGGTAAACCAACGTTAACCTCTGCTTTCAGATTGCAAAGTGATCCTTTTGGAATACTTACCTGCCAACAAATATTTCTTATTATATTTATAACCTGAATGTAACAAGGTTCTATATGGTGGAGACTTATATTGTTCACCTTAATGGTTGGGATCTGATCGGTCCAGGAAGGGTTTTCTCTCCAACTATTTAACTGTTTCTCTAGGTCAATTTGCATAGAGCTCGATGAGATTTCTTTATCTTGCTTCCATGAAGAACCAATACCATGTTTATCAGCTGTTAAATTGGTCAGCTGGGACTGTGACAAAGAGAGCAAAGATGGATGATTCAATTTCAGCTCCACATCATAGAACAGGGGAATGAAAGCGTGTGTCAACCTTAAAACGGTAATGGAGCTTCTGAGAGAAACCAACGAATCGAGAGAGTGCGTGTGCAGGATCAAACACACCTGAGACCACATTTCTCTTGCTTCTCTCGGTGTCTGAAGCCATATCCTTTCCCATTTATGTCCTGCACATAAGCTCAAGCTAATTGACTTTAAATAAATATATATGATTGAGCATAATCTTCAATCGTCATAGAATACCCCGGAATTGGGAGTCTCTTACTTACTAAAATTACGGAAACGGAGGAACAAAATTAACATCCATTACAGGATTGAAGGTAAGATTTTTATTTAACTATTGAAAAGCTAAAGATTAAGCCACAGCCCAGAATTTAAAAAAAAAAAATGTACATGAAAATCTACAAAAATCACTATCAGATCCAGAGAAGATTATCAATTACGCGAGCATTTAAGCCAGAGAAGGGTCTCTTCTCCCTCGACAATCCTTACCAAAATCGAGGACCCAGACCAGATCTTCTAATGGTAATGACAAAGCCTACAAGACTTGGGGTCCAATCGTCTGGAAAAGCGATTACTACCTGGTCACACAAAGCAAAGGAAACATGTGATACACGCCTAAACACGTAATTCCATGGAAGAAGAAGACGAAATGATTCAGCTTTGAATCTAGAGTGCCACCTTTGTTTGTGTTCGTAGACAAAAGAGAACAACTGAAGAACATCGATTGCCACGTGTCGTATTCTAGATGGATTTAGCGCGGACCAAGAAGCTAATGTTGAAATCTAGCTACTGCTTCATCAACTACGTGCCATTTCCACCACCGCTGGACTTCGTTTATTATTTTTGTATATAACAAATACAAAGAAGAAAAAAAAGACAAAACAAAACTTATTAAATAAAAAAAAGGATAAGAGCAAGATTATTGGTAGAAGCTAAATTAAAGTTTTTTAAATTAATTTATTAAGGATTAAAAAAAATTAAGAAACTTTATTTTTTAGAGGATTAATGATAAAACCAAGTGTTGGATTTTTAGAATAAAATAATATTTTTTTTTGTAATTATAATTTTTAATTGAAAATATTTGAATATAAACTTTATGAAATATTTAAACATAAATTTTATGAAACTAACTAGTTAATGTATTAATATTTGAACATAAAACCAAAAATCAACATAGAATAAAAAAATTTGGGTATTTTTCTGGTATTTTGGGTCTGAAATACCGAAACCGACATAGAACCAAACCCAACGGGGTAATTATAATTTTTAAATTGGTGGATCTTTAGAATAAAATAATATTATTTTTGTAATTATAATTTTTAAAGTGGTGGATCTTTAGTATTTTTTGTATTTTCGCGTATTTTTTGGTATTTCGGGTCCGAACCGACCTGGAACCAACAAGAACCGAACATGAACCGATTTGAATATTAGAAAAATATCGATTGGGTATTCGAATTTAAGATCCGAAGAACTGGAACCAAACCGGATACTCGAAAGGCAAAACCTAAAAAAATTCTAAAAAAAAACTGCTCGAGAGATAAAGAAAAAAAAAAAAAAAGAAGGACCAATCATAAGCTGACATGTGGCGGTTCTGATACTCTCTCAAAAGATCTCAATGAAGAACCGTATCTCACTCTCTCTCCTTACTCTTGCAATTTTTATTATTATTATTATTTCCTTAAGAACCTTAGAAAAGCAAGCGATAATCTTGCTCTAAGATACGAATTATTAAAGTAGAAATAGACAAACATAAGTTACGACTAAATTACAAACACAAATTACATCTGAGTTAAACACAAATTATGGCTGAGTTATTTTTATTCAACACATTTATTGTAAGTAGTCTTAGAAAATGATTTGATAATACAAAGCAAAATGTATTCTATAATTATTTTTAAAATTCTCATATTTTAATCTATTATGACATGATTTGATAATACAATTTAAAAGTGATTCCAAGATTTTTACTTTTTAATTTATTATACAATTAAAAAAATGAAAGGATTATTGTTGGAATCCTTTGATGATTTTTTCTGTATCCAAACTAAATGAAACAAATTTTTATTTATAGAGGAAAAAAATTATGAATTTTGATATTAAATTTATACATATAAAAATAATTTATTATACAATAATTGAGTACAAATAATTTAGCTGAAAAAATATCTAGAATTTCAAAAACCAATAGAAATTCAACACTTAACATTATCTATATATAATAAATAACATCATGGAACAAGGAGCAAGTGGCCTAGTGGTTGCCGCCTCTGCTGCCTAGTTACCAGACCAGGGATCGAACCTGGCCGCTCGCATAGCGAGTGCATTTTCTCCTATTTATGGAGTATGGGTTACTGGGCCGGCCCATTGTGGTCCAGAGATTAATGTGACAAAAAAAAAAAAAATAAATAAATAACATCATGGTACTTAATTCAAAGAACTCAACTCGAATTAATGTCACTTCACCTTTTTTTTATTTAGCTAATGCATTGTGGATATTTTAAATATTTTTATTCAATTTCCCATTGTATATAGTCTTATAGTAATTCTAAATAAAAAAATGAAAAGCTAATTGTTATATTTTCCCATCTAGTTTTATATGTGTAAACGAAATTTGTTTTAAATTTTACCGAACACATTTATTATTGAGTAATTCTTTGAATACCATCAAAAGAAGTTAAAATTCCAAAAATACCACACACTTCCAAAAGTTCCATAAATACCACATATTCTTAAATGTTCCACAAATACCACAAAAAATAAAAATGAAATTTTAAGTGTTTAAAATTTAAAATTTTAGATTTGGGTTCACTAAATAGAGTTTAGGGTTTAGTTTTGAAAGGGGTAGGGTTTGGTTTTGGGGTTTTAGGATTCAAATTATAAATTTTAAAACTATTTCAAATTTGTGGTATTTTTGGAACAAAAACATTTGTATGGTATTTTTGGAAAAAATTGTGGTAATTTTGGAACTTATGGGAGTGTATGGTATTTTTGGAATAATCCTAATTTTTGTGATATTTTTGAGAATTGCCTTTTATTATTAATGGTATATTTTTGTGTGGATTTATAGTAAATCAGAAAATGTCTACAACGAATATATATATATATAAATCTGCATACTACCTCCTATTTTACATAAAACTATGTCAAAATATATATAGTACAATAGGTCTGTATAGGTTTGCGAAGGTCTTTGCTGATTTACGATGGTATATAGACTTCCGCAGATTGTCGCATACCTCTATTGATCTGCCACATACTTTTATAATTTTTTTTTGTAGAGAGGCTTATTTCTTTTTATTATGCCAGGCGTGATGATGGAAAATTGCATTGCATCAAGATGATTTTGTATATGAATGTTCATAGATTTTAATATGGATTTTGGCTTGTGCATTTGGTGAAATTGTGATTACATGAGAGAATATAAATTATTTTCTATAATATTTGGGTGTAAATATTATGAATGTGCAAGTAGAAACGACTGTTTCTTTTTCTCCTCTTTTTCTCACCAACTCTTTCTCTTCTTCCACATCTAATCTTGGCTAAGACATAAGGTGAAGAGGAAGGTCGGCGAGACCCTCATCATACACCTTCTGATCACAATTTCGTGCGTCGATCTAGAATACCGTCGGGAAGTCTAGCGTTGGTAGTCCCTTGTTTTCTCTTTGTTTACTTTTCGGCTTCTTCATCCTTTCGGTTGCCTCCTTGCGCATTTTACCAAGCTTTGCCTATGTCGTGTGGAGTCTCCTAGGGGTTTTGGTTTGATCAATTTTTGTTCTTTATTGGCTTCTCTTCCACCGTTTCCTTTGAAGACAGGTCTCTGCGGATCTCAAAGGTCATTCGATGCAGATCTGACTCTTCGGCAGTCCTTTCTTCATGTCGCGTGCTGCTGGTGGTCCTAGCTTCCGATGTGATATTCTGGAATGGCTCCGACTTAGCCCAGCAAGCGCCTTTTCGGTTTATGCTTTTCCCCTGGTTCTCTTTATCTCGGTTCTCAGCTTCGCTTTCTAGCGCTGTTGGTGTCACGTCCCCGAACTTCACTAGTTCGCAGAACGGTCATAGCCAAGTTAGGATCTACAAGCTTGGCTATGGAAAGGGGATGAAACGACTTAGTTCCTTTCATGGAAATGCGGACAAGGGGGAATCCGAATGGAAAACTTAGCCTTTGGACTCAGAAGGTCCAAATGGCTAAGTAAAAAGATGGAAATTAATATTTGGGCAAAAATAGTTGGAAAGATCATAGGCTCGGATCCAACTGGGGCAAGTTGAAGGATCGAGCTAAGGTAGCTGAGCCAGCTGAATTCAACTAAGGTCAACTCATTTAGCTCGAGCTAAGTGTCGGCCAACTAAGCTGGCTAAGTGAACTGGACACTAGCTGGGCAGTTGGGCCGAGCTGGACGGTTGGGCAGTTGGGCGGTTATGCTTAACTCGCACCAGTTCGGCCAAAAGCGCATGTTCCAAGAGGCGCGAGTTGGCTTGACGGTTTTTGAGCGGTTACGAGCCAAACCCTATAAATAGAGCGTCCAAGGCTCATTTCCGCGCACCACTTACACACACACAAATTCAGATAAACTCGAAGGCATTGAAAGAAGATTGATCGAAGGCTTGGAAGCATTAAGTAACCGGGCCGAAGGGATGAAAGTTTGGGAAGTTTGGACTGGTAAACCGATCTTCGTGAGCAAAGGTGCATAAATGACTCAGGCTAAGTTCGGATAGGGAAGAGCCAGTAAAACGGCCTAATCCAAACCAGACTTACACCTTGACCCTTTTCTCTATACCTAGTCCTTAAGGCCATAGCCAACACTGATTGGATTGAACCGCGATGATTCGCCGGGACCAATATCAGTCTGGCTTTGCCTTAAGGGAAAATCTCCAAACCGACTGGATGTTGTGGAATTCTCGGCTAAGCCTTGGATCATTCGGAAATTGGCTTGAGGAGATAGGAATTTTTGATCCAAGCCAGACCGAAGTGAAGAAGTCATGGGTCGGATCTGAACATTAAAATCTGAAACTTAACTTAAGAATTGACGGGAATAAATGGGTTAAAAACGTGCATATAGATTGGTCTAGAAGCATAATTTACACACTAAGTTACCGGTTGGATTACTTAACCATTTTGTGGCTTTCATGTAGTAAAGGGGATCGCGGGAAGGATTTAACTTAGCATGAGGCTTCCTGGCCGCAAGAAGGGTGGTGATCGACTCGGGATTTATGTTAGGATCGTTATAGTTAAACTTGTAATAGCCTATAGAGCAAACTCTCAAGTTGTAACGAATCTTAAGTATATTTAATAAAAAATCCCGTTTATCTAAGTTGCTTCTGCATTTTATTAAACTCTAATATTTAAAGGCTTAAAAACGAATCTCAGAATTGAACATCACATGAAAATGACTTAAAAACGTCTAAGGCATTAAAATGAACTGATTTGGCCGGAATCACTTAGTGATTCGGTGTGATGGCTGTTATGGACTAAGTGTACGGGATGGGGCATCACAAGTTGGTATCAGAGCATGCTAGATCCTTAGACTAGTGTGTGGGTTATAGGGGAGCACCACTCTTCAGTCGTGAAGAACTCATGCTGGTATGTCGCTAAGTCCTTACTAAGATTAAACGTGTTTGTGTGACTGTTTGATCTTATAGATGGGTAAAAACGACAAGTCATGAAAAAGGAAGAAAGATAAACCACAAGATGTTGATCCGAACGGGGTTGTAGCAAATGCAGGGAACAAAACTCCAACCGGGCATGTGGTTGGTGGAAAGGAAACTGGGAAAAAGGGAAAAAAACTCTAACCGGACCTGTGGTTGGAGTGGATGACATGGGAGGCACATATGCGCCAGGGTTCAGCGCATGAGTGGTGTAACCGCGGGTAGACAATGTGGAGATTCATGGTGAAACCAGGATCGTGAACCCGACCCCATCCCAAGATGGGTATGTGGAAGAAGTTGGAGAATCCTCCAATTCTGGGAAGGAGGATGATGCGGGTGTGAATGAGAATGATGCAAACAAAGAAGCGGACTTTGTTGCGGTTCCAACCCGAGCCATGATGTGGAAAGCCATCCTGGCAATAACGGAAGATATCAAGAAGTTAGTATAAACTCGCGCTGCGGATGAAGCATCCGCTTCAATCCTCACGGCTCAGCCCCTTACTGGTGGGCCGAATGTAGTGAATCATGAAGTGATGGAGACTTTGCCTCCTCCACCTAGAGTCGCACCAAAGAAGGTGGACTACTTGAGCGTGTTGAAGCATATCTCAAGGCTTGGAACCAAGCACTTCACAGGAAGTTCAGATCTAATAGAAGCGGATCAATGGAGATGCCATCTAGCAAGGAACTTTAGTTCCACACGCTACCCCGAAGATTACATGAAGGACATTTCGATCCATTTCCTGGAAGGTGATGCGCACAATTGGTGACTCTCGGTGGAAAAACGCAAGGGTGAATAGATTCACATCTTGCGGATTTTGAATGGGAGTTTAACAAGAAGTTCTTCCCATCAGAGGCATGGGACAGAATTGAATGCGCCTTCCTAGATTTGGTCCAAGACAGTAGAATTTTCTGAAAGTATGAGGAAGAATTCAATCGCTTAAGGCGATATGTGGGAAGGGAACTTGAAGATGAGCAAGCTTAAGTCCGTCGGTTTGGACCTTTAGTTCTGTTTCTGAATTGGTAGAAAGGGCAGCTATGATAGAGGCAACCTTAGAAGAGGAATATGCCTTGTACCGTTCATGGACTCAGCCACCCAAGCAGGCTAACAAGGGTGGTGACCGTAAACGAAAATATGAAGTTAGTGATGATCGCAAGACTGTTGCGAGAAATGTGGAGTGCAAGACATGTGATCATAGGTGATAGTAGGATTTTTCAGGTCCTGAGGTATCAATTCCCCATCATTGTAGTATAGATGAGGTATCAATCCAAATGGGAGTGCACTAACAATCAAGATTGCAATGGATGCTTCTAAGTCAAGCTAAACAGTAAAATGGGTGGTTTACTAATAGGTCCTAAGTGAAGTGAAACATGCTGAAAATAAAAAGCTTAAATAGAACAAAATACATAAGAAGTAAAAATGCTAAAAGGCAAAACAGAGGAAAAAACAGAGAAGGTGAAGATGTAAACAAGTGTGAAGCAGTTGCTGAAGACAAAGGGTAATCAACCAGAGATCCGTCCCAATCTACCTAAACACCTAACATACCTCAAACAACAGTGAGCTATCCATAGACAATAGGTTCATAAGTAACCAAGTCCAATCCCTTGATAAATGCAATCACTAGACTTAACTCCCGTTAACGGTACACTACCTAGAAGGCATTAAGAACCAACCTACCAAAGCCAAAAAGCCCCCTAGTCATCCAACCCCTTAGGCTGAGATGCATATCCTAAGCATCTAGAGCGTTGTGTAAGGATAGACTAATCTCTGAAATCACCATGATCAGACATTCCATTGAACGCTTTTCGGGCGCTGGAATGTCCAAGATCATATTTCGATTGGTGTGAAAGAAACCATCATTAAGCACAATGAAACATAAGGGATGTATATTCAAACAAGCTTAGGTGCCGAAGGTGAGATCAAGACATCAACACTAGTTTACCCCATCCTCGGAAACTTCAAGAAACTACTCACTACTCATGGAAATGAAAACAGGAAAAATAGAAATCACAACTTCAAAGTTAAACATGATGATCTAAGGATAACCTGCAAGAACAATAAGAACTCAAACCCAGAAAAGCAAGAACATCAATGAAATAGTAACAAACCCAGAAAGTGATCATGACTTAAAACAGAACATTAAAAAAAAAAAATGAAAGATCAACATGCACCAAGTGAACAACAACCTAAAGCTATGAAGAAAAGTAAAGGAAAACAGTAGATTAGCATAAACCTTAAAGATTATGGGTTTTTACACCTAAGAACATGAAGAACAACAAAGGATATAAAAACCTAAGACAAAAACCTAAAAAAGAAAGAAAAACAAGACTCTTTGGAAAGAAGGAGAATTAAGGCTTTTATAGTGTTCAGAGAAAAACCATAAATCACACTAAAGACAAAAACTAACTATTGGCTCGAATCTTGGGTTCAGATCCACTCCGGAATTGAGTTGGTCGGGTCGGAGAGTGTTTGACTCGAGTTGAGAAGAGTGCAAGATCGATCCAAGCTGGGGACGCTTGAATGGGATCGATCCAAGCTGGGGATGCTTGAATGGGATCGATCCAGAAGTTGAGCTTGAGATCGATCCATCTTGTATGTGGCTTGAGTGAGATCGATCCAGGCTGATGATGAGATCGATCTGGTTTTGAAGCTGAGATCGATCCAAAGTGAAGCTTGAGATCGATCTGGGATCGATCCAGAAGTGAGCTGGGATCGATCTGGATCGATCCAGAAATGAGCTGAGATCGATCCAGGTTGAAGCTGAGATCGATCCAGTGTTGAGTGTGGGATCGATCCAGAAGTGAACTGAGATCGATCCAGATGTTGCAGCTGAGATCGATCCAGATGTTGCATGAGATCGATCCAGTTGAGTGTCGATCCATTCCATGTTAAGTGTTGGTCCATTATAGGTTGAGTGCTACTTTTATGAATTCTCATAAAACCTTCCTGAATAATCTCCAAAATGCGTGCATATGCGAATTCTAATGCAAAAGTCCTAAAAATCACAAACTTACTGAAATCAACTACAAATGTGATGTATGCACGCCTAAAGACCTAAAAATTGATGCTAAATGACTTGTAAAAACCATGAAAATTCAGAGTCATCAACTCCCCCAAACTAAATCCTTGCTTGCCCTCAAGCAAGTAATTCAGAAGTCTAGGAGTGATGTTTGAAAGTGGGAACTCAGAACCAAAACATGCTGCTACCACATCTAATATTAATGTCCTGGTTACTAGTTCTAGAATGCAATCCTAAGCTCATCCTACTTAAAAACTTTAGCCATACTCATCACAAATCATCACAAACCAATTCCAACTTCCACAATGCATTCAGATTCATTTGCTCATTTAACATTCATTAATTAGGAATCATGGATCAAGTCATGTGCCTTCAATAAACTCATTTGGTCAAAGATATGTTAAGGGGTAAAGATGACCCCTTCATGCAATGGTTAGTAATTCAGAACAAGAGTTCTCTCAAAAGGGAATGAGCTTTAGTAGAAGGCTAAAGGTAAAAATACTTAGATGCATACAAATTTAGAACCACATCTACCCAATGCTAATCAAACGTAAGTTTCCTGATTCTACCCAGTGATGAGTCCTAAGTCTACCTTTTTGAAAATCAAAGTGATCATACACATTCACATTCCCATTTTTCATCTTTTCTTTGTTACACTTAGGAGAGACTTATTTCTTAGATGCTGCTAGCTATTTCAAAAACCTTTTTACTTAAAACACTTATGGCCTTAGACCCTTTTGTTTACAATATCCTTTGGGTTTCACCGTTTTGAATTAATTGTCATATAATTTCTAATTTTTCACTAGCCATACTTCTTTTGCATGCCATTGTTCCCCCAAACTTTCTACTAGCATGTTCTGATTCGTTTTCCATTCTCTCCTAAGGTTCTTTCTTAACACTTCCCTTTTTTACCAACTACCAATACCTTTTCATTTGTTTCCATCCAAACCTACATTCAAAATCGAATCCCACCTAGTCCTATCTAGTCCAAAAAGCATGGACTAGAACTACATGAGACCATATTTCTGTCAGTTCAAACCTAACACGTTATATCAAGCTCATTCCATAAAAGTCCTGCCACTCAGTAGTAAATTCAGAGTTTGAAAGAAGGCGAGGTTCAAGGGTGGGGATTCTACTTGGGTTAACAAGAGTGGTAAAAGGTAGAAGATAACCCAAATATGTATATACTATCCATGAGTTCATATTCAACACACAAACATGATATTTAAGCATTCAAATTCAAGTTCTAATAAATAGGAACAAACTTCAAATCATAGCATGCTTCAGGAGACAAATGATCATGAAAATTCACATTCCAAGCAAGGTGCAGTTTTACTTCAGACAATTTCAGGATGCATTAGACAACTAATAATCAAGGCACTAACATTTTCTGAGAAAACAACATACTTGCAAGGTTATCATCTTCCTAGTTCCCTATGCATATGCAACTTACATGAAAATTCAACATCCTATATGCAGCTATATGAAATGCAACTATAATGACACTCTATTTTTGAAGAAGGATTTTCGAAAAATTTTCAAATTTTTATGGTTTTTCGATGCTAATAGATGCTACGTAAGTGCATTGCAAAGTGGAGACAGGAGAACAAACAAGGAAGTTTCATTAATAGCGAGGCCCCTGAATCCTCCCCCAAACCTGAATTACATAGTCTTTTTATAAACCAATTTTTGGATTGGACTCAAGGAAGGACAAGATAATGAAAACATTAAAACACAATAGCATGCATAAGCGGGAAAGATAAGTAGATGGAGGTGCAGCAGATCATACAATGGTTGTTTGGAGGGGACTTCAGTTATCTGGATTGTGGGAGTTGGATGAACTTTCTTCGAGAGAGAGATTGGAAAGGTTGTCTAAGTATGATTCCAAGTATGGCACTTGGTTGATGACGGCTTGATCAGCGGAGTAATTGTGGTTGAACATGATATTTTCACTCCTCTTGAGAGATGTTCTTCTGATGTTTGGGAGTAAGATGATCCCTTTGGTATCGCTTGTTCTCTTGAATTGGTAGCAGAACTGTTCATTTATTCTCCCAACTATGAACTGAATGTCCTTCAAATGATCGTAGTTCAATAACCTCGAGGTCTAATCAATCTTTCCGAGGTAGACTTGGGTATGCTGAAGGATAGGAGTGATCCAGCCTCGC
Organism: Iberis pinnata; assembly: GCA_900406425.1. NCBI lineage: Eukaryota > Viridiplantae > Streptophyta > Magnoliopsida > Brassicales > Brassicaceae > Iberis > Iberis pinnata. The sequence continues at coordinate 16,394 of OVBE01007312.1, forward strand.
ACTCGTATTTGAGGTGCTTCTCTTTCTTGTGACATCGAGGTGGGATCTTGGTAATTTGGCAGTTGTCTGAGAAATAGCTTAAGAGGACAAGGTCTCCTTTCATAGAGTGTTGTGAACAAGGATTCATCTTGGAGGAAACTGCTAACGTGCGAGGCAATGCCTAAACTCAAGAACTTCATCTCTTCTCCCAAAATGTAGCTTATATCTCGCCTAGCAAAGAAAGAGTTTGCGAGGATTTGGTGCACGTAACGGATTGCTGGGTGGCAGATAAGGGCGCTCTTGGTCTTCCCATCTTTGAAGAACTTGGATCCAATTATGCTCCAAATGAGTCCAATCTCATTCGGAATATCTTCGAATGTGGCTGGTTGAGCTTTCATAGCGTGAAGACCGTAGATGTATTCCAACTCACCGAAGGTGATTGTTTGAGTTTTCCTGTAGACATCCTTGAAGGTTATAAATCCAACCTTGTTTCTATCGTACCCGCTCTCCCTGACATATCTCACTTGTAGGGAGGCAAGAAACATGCACGTCAGTTGTTGATAAGCTTCGAAATCCATGTTAAGTACGCTCGGTATTCCCATGTTCCTTAGAATGTTGTTTACTTGCTCCAAGATCCCAAGACTCCTCAAGATTTCATTGGGGAATGTTGATCTTGTGAACTTGGCCTGCATCAGGACGTGGTAAATCTCTAAGTCTGAAGGAATGTTTGACATGGTTGCACCTAAACGATCAATAAGCCATTTTGGGAAATTAGCAACTTTTCAGCAGATTACAGTTCAGACCACCTAACAAATACAAGTTTCACACATTCATTAAGCATAACTCTGTAATCACATTCTCATCTTCACCAATAACTTGCAATTGGGTTCCATAAAATTTTCAGAGATTCATGAAAAACCAAAAATTTCGTAAAATTTCAGAAATGATAAAACGGAAACCGAATCGAAGATGCTTAATGGCGTGATGATTTCTTGAGCTTAAATCTTCAGAGAATGATTTAAATCAAAGATTTTCAGCAGTGAAAGTTATGAGAGTTAATTATGAAAGAGAGATGAAGATACTCCCTTAGATAGAGGGGATGACTTGAATTATTGTGGTTGAGGGGATTTGTGGGTGTTTGTATTTGAGGATTAAAGTGGAGGTTTGTGGAGGAGGGTTAAAGAGGAAACATTGATGTGATGGGGGTAGTGGATGTGTAAGGGAAATGATGGGGTATCTTGGAAAGGTAGGATTCGACATTTTGTTGCTCGCATCAATGACAGCTCGCTGTAGCGCCTCTTACTGGCTTGATCTTGCTGCTTGACGTTGGATCTATCCCATTCCTTTACGTGGGTCGATCCGAGTTCTCATTGCACATTGATCGGACCTTGATGTTGGATCGATCGTTAAGGCCTAGTGGATCGATCTCGCCTGCGAGAATGGATCGATCTTGCCGCGAAAGTGGATCGATCTTGGATCGAAAGTGGATCGATCTCGGTGAAGACGGATCGATCGCTTCGATCACTTGGTCGATTGTGCCATTTCTCCATGCACGTTTCCTAATTACCTGAAACACCAAAAACTAATTTAAAACTAAAACGCATTAGATGAAGTGCTGAAAGATAGAAAGCTAAAAAGGAATATATACAAAGATAGACATGTGACTTCCTCTCAAGTGAGCTTGTTTATAATCACTAATATTGACTTCCTATTTTTAGGATCAGTGTCCCTGAGATGGTTCTCCAAGGAGAACCAAGGTTTCTTCTGAGATTGCCCTGTTTGCCAGGTATGGTTTCACTCGTTGTCCATTTACTGTAAATTCATTCCCGTTTTTTCTAATCAAAGTGATAGCTCAATATGGTAGAACTTCCTTTACAAAGAATGGCCGGACCACCTAGATTTAAGCTTTCCTGGGAACAACTTCATCCTCGAGTGGAACAAAAAGACTTGCTCACCAGCGTTGATTTCCTTCACTAGAATCTTTTTGTCATGAAACACCTTGGTCCTTTCCTTGCATGTCTTGGAACTTTCATAAACATTGAGTCTGAACTCTTCCAGTTCATGTAGGTCTATTTCCCTCTTCTCTTGAGCTGTTTTGAGGTCAAAGTTTAGGAGTTTAGTTGCCTAAAGTGCTTTAAACTCTAATTCAGCTGGCAAGTGGCATGCCTTCCCATAGAGTAGCAGAAATGGTGTTCGTCCTTGTAACACCCCATTTCCGGTCAACCCCTTTGACCAAAAACGAGGGTATTACGCCTTTCTCGAAATTTAA